>MDKI01137961.1:0-16430 GCA_005239505.1 Nicotiana paniculata | reverse complement strand
TAACAACATATATAAAAAAATAACGGCAAGTAAAAACTAGAGAAGTAATATATGGAGGGGGACATGCTAAGGGGAATAAAAGATAGAGAATCACGGCAGTAATGATAACTTGAACATCCAATATACCTTTAAGAACAAGTAAACACAACAAAGGAAAATCCACGGCATCACCATTTGCGCTTTTACTCTCAACCTCACCATATAAATCAATAGAAACGGTACGACATCAACCTTCGTGCATTATCTCTCATAACATGGCACGACATCACCCTTCGTGCTTTTAACACTCACAATATGGCACAACATCACTCTTAGTTCTTTTACTCTTATCCTCACCATATAAATCAATAGAAACGGCACGACATCACCCTTCATGAATTAACACTCTCCCTTACCATAAACCAATGAACAAATAACAACAGGGAGATAGAAATGACAAGAACAAGCCTTACTTCAATACTTGGTTCCACAATACCAACCTCAACTTTGAAATCAATAAACAATTATCACCAAAGATCCGTAAACATGGTAAGGACGATCAAATTAACAATACTAGTCTAAGATGGATAACATGATAAAAGAAGGCCATAATTACAAGAAACCAAGTCCCAACCGCATGCTTTAACCCGAAAACAACAGATAAGTACTCATCACCTCATTATACGTTGTACCGAACATCTAAACATGTAGCAAATAGACAAACAAGTCCTATTTCCTCAAGTCAAGGTTAACCACGACACTTAACTCGCTCTAACGACCCAACTCAAAGCTCAACCACGACTTTTCCATTCACACAAGCCTCCGAACCAATAGAATCTAGAAACACCAACCAAACGATTCAATTTAAGCCTTAGGAACTAGCCATGATTGTAAAGAATTCAATTTAGGTCATTATTGAAAAAGTCAACACCCGCCCGCTTGGTCCAAATCCGAAAATCGGACCGAAGCCCGATTATCCATTCACCCCAAGCCCGATTATGAATTTGTTCTGGAATCCAAACATAATTTGAGGTCTAAATTTCCAATTTACGAAATTTCTAATTTCTTCCCAAAAACCCCCAATTCCACCGTGTAAACTTTAGATTTTAGGTTGAAATCTTAGGAAAAATAGTGAAAGATTGAAAGAAACTAGTTTAGAATCACTTAACAATTATTTGGGGAAGAAAATTTCTTTGAAAAATCTCGTCTAGTGTTTCTAGGTTTAGAAATTTGAAGAATGAATCAAAAATCCCATCTAAGTCTCATTTTGGTCAGTTGCAGGTAACGCATTTGTGACCGAGGGTTCTAGGCCTGCTGTCATCGCAAATGCGAACCAGTGTTCGCAAATGCGGAAATGTGAGGATTGAAAATGCGACTCTAAGATTCGCAATTGTGAAGGTCCACCCCCAGCCCCCTGCTCGCAAATGCGACGGTCTCTTCGCAAATGCGAGGCTCGCACTTGCGAGCCAGATCTTGCAAATGCAAAATCTGCAGATCTGATGCACCAGCTATGGTTTTCTAATTTCATCTAATTCTGTAGCCTATCCAAAACTCACCCGATCCCTCGGGGCTCTAAGACAACTATGCACACAAGTCTAAAAACATTATACAAACTTGCTCGCGCGATCAAATAGCCAAAATAACACCTAGAACTACGAATTGAACACCAAATCAAATGAAATTTTCAAGAATACTTTGCAACTTCTACTTTCACAACCGGACGTCCGAATCACGTCAAACCAACTCCGTTTTTCACCAAATTTCATAGACAAGCCATAAATATGGTATTGGACCTTACCGGGTTCCGGAACCAAAATACGGACCCGTTATCCAAAAAGTCAAGATTTTGTCAAACATTTCAAATTCATTAAGCCTTTAACTTTTAAATTCCGACAAAGTCCGATATCTCGGGCTAGGGATTTCTGAATTCGATTCCGAGCATACTCCCAAGTCCCAAATCACGGTACGGACCCACCGGGACCATCGAAACACGAATCCGAGTCCGTTTACTCAATATGTTGACCGAAGTCAACTCAAATGAAGCTAAAGGCAAAAATTCTTATTTTTCTCTGTTTTTAACATAACAGCTTTCCGGAAACACGCCCGGACTGTGCATGCAAATCGAGGAAGGATAAAATAAGGTGTTTAAAGCTTAAAAACGCAGAATTGGGTTCCAACACATAAGATGACCTTTCGGGTCATCACATTGTATCATTGTATGTGACTAAATGGCAAAGAAGAGAAGAAAGTTCACCGGAGATGGTGTTTTCCGGCCAAGAAATATATTGTATACATTGTATTAAAACTAAAAATGGAGATGAAGAAAAATTAGGCCCTCAAGTCTTCTCCGGCGTAGCCATGGCCAGAAACTTTATAATAGAATTAGGATCTGAGGAGTAGAAACTTGATAATATATTTCTCATTCTCTTTGCTCGATGACGATACTTGCCAGATTTGTTCCTTTTTGGTCGAAGAGAGAGAAGGAAGAGAGAGATAAAGAACATAAATGGCGTATTTTATGCCTCAATGGTAGGTATAAATAAATACCTATTTCGCTACAAAATATAAAATGTAGCTATAGATAATAATATTTTAAAATAGTTTTGATTTGTAATAAATAGGGGTAATAATTTGCTATAGGAGGTAAAATTTCCTTTAAAAAATCCATTAAAAAGGAACTTGAGTTACCCTTAAAAACCAGTTTCACCTGTTAGTTCTGCAAGTTGGGTAAAAAAATTAAACAAATTTTAATTAGTGCAAAAATGTGCGACAACTCAATTAATTCACCCCTCTAGTTTATTACATTTGGGAAAACTTAGTCCCACTAAGTTTAATATGAGTTTTTTTCCCCAGCATAAATCATATTAATTTCAATTTATGTTTTCAAAATGTATTTTATACCTATCATAGAAAAACGGATGCAAAGAAAAATGAGCAATCACATTTTTAAAAAGCAAGGATGTAAATATTCGTAAAAAGCCTATTTACCCGTAAAACAATACAGTTAAATTTGTTACCTAGTTTATAGACAAGCTGTAACGACCCGGTCGGTCGTTACGTATAACTTGCATTATAATTACTGTTATTGTCTTGTCATAGGTTGGTTATACTGTTTATGATGTGTTAGTATTGGTAGGCTCGGAATCGGAATGGTTGTAGCGAGAATTTAGTCACTTAGTCTTTAAGAATAACCTTAAAGTGGGAGAAGTCAACTGAGAGTTGACTTATTGGTAAACAACCTCGGAATGCGGATTTTATAGCTTGAGTAGATTCGTTAGGTGATTTGGGACTTAGGAGTGTGTTCGAAAGAATTTTGTGATGTCCAGTGTAGAATTAGGCTTGAATTGGCGAAAGTTAGTTTTTGGTGATTTCCGGCCAGCAGTGGAAAATAGGCTATCGGGGTCAGAATGGAATTCCGGAAGTTGGAACAGATTCGTAATGTCATTTTTGATATGTCTGTAAAATTTCAGGTCAATCGGATGTGTTTTGGATAGTTTCGGCATCGTTGGTGGATTTTAGTAATTTCAAAGTTCTTAGGCTTGAATCTGACGTGATTTTGGTGTTTTTGTCTTTTTTTTGGTGTTCTGAGGGCCCGACTAAGTTTGAATGAGGTTATTGGATGTGTTGGTATGTTTGGTTGAGGTCCGGGGGCCTCGGACAAGTTTCGAGTGATTAACGAAATGTATTTTGGCCTTTAGAAATAGCTGTGTTGCTGGTGTTTCTGCAGCAGGTATTTACCCTATGTGTTAGCGAAGGTGGTCTCGCATTCGCATAGGGGGATTGGGGTGCTGGAGAAATTTTATTCAATGCGATTGCGTCTTGGGGGTGCGAACGCAGAGAGTTGGGCTGGTTGGCTTATGCGTTCGCAGGGCCTGGTGTGCGTTCGCGTAGAGTAAAGGCGTCTGAGGGACCCCATGCCCATTGGCATGTGCGTTCGCATAAAGGCCCATGCATTCGCGGTGGCCTGGGTTGGTTATGCTGTGCATTCGCGGGCTGGTAGCCGCGTTCGCGTAGAGGAATTAGGGGCCAACTGGGATTGTTCTACGGGAACGCGGTCATTTTGGTGCGTTCGCGATGAGTAAAACCTAGGCATTATATAATTAACCCATCCGCGACCATAACCCAATTTTCCACCATTTTTTGAATGGGAAGAAGCTTTTGAGGCGATTTTTAAGAGAGGAAATCATTGTTCTTTATTGAGGTAAGGATTTTGGACCCTAAAACTCGATTATATGTGATTAAGGATCAAATTATCATCGTTTAATTTATGAAAATCAGTAGAAAAAGAATGAATTAGGGCTTGAGATTATGGTACCTTTAGGGGATGATTTGAGGGGTCAAATGAACTCCGCTTTTAGAGTTCTTTATATGTACGGACTCGTGAGATGATGAAGAACATTTTTGTATAAAATTTGTCGAGTTCCGAGACGCGGGCCCGTGGGTCGGGTTTTTTGCTAATTTCGGGTTTTGTGCTAAAATTGATATTTTTCAATTGGAATTCATTCCCTTAGCATAATTTGATGAGAAAGATCTGATATTTATAGATTTGGATCACTCGGAAGTTGATTCGAGAGGCAAGCGGGTTGCAGAGTAGCTTTTCAGGCTAGTTTGAGGTAAGTAATGTCTTTAAATCCTGTCCTGAGGGTATGAAACCCCGGACTTTACATCCTTTCACGGATTTGGAGTGACGCACACACTAGATTATGAGTGTGGGGTGTGCATGAATTGGAAATTTGGAAAATGTATCTTTTTAGGCAACTATTGAGTTGCGAAACTGCTTTTAAAGCATATGGTTATTAGTTTTACTATGTTTTGTTATACTTGGGCTGTAAGCCATGTTTGGGGCCTAGTGCCGGTCTGTTTTAACCCCTTGAGGGCTATTTTACTGATATTCCTCAATTTGAAACTATGATTTTACACTCAGTTTTTCTTGTGAAATTGTTGACACTCTTATTTGATAATATTACTATTTCTTGAAATGAGATACTATTTTGGGTCGAGAACTCCGTTTTATTTATGGCCTGAATGGCATGCTGAGAGTGTCTGACTAAGTGAGGCCGATGTCCAATATTGTGAGGATGTTATGATATGAGAGAGGCCGAGTGCTTGAGAGTGATTGATGCCATGATTTGGCTTGTTTATAGGGCTTGGGCAGTAGGATCCCCTATGGAGTCTGTACACACCTCCAGTGAGCACAGGTACCTATTGAGTGCCGAGTGATGAGTGATTGGGAGGCATGAGTGACAGTCAGGTTTCCCGCGGGGTTGATGCTGAGGGAAATTGTTACGAGTGATGATTATGGCCCGAGGGGCAGTTTTATGATGATATTTTACTGAGTTTTGACTATGATTCACTTTATTTTTCAAACTGATATTACTGAGAGTTTTATTGAGATATATTGAAAATATACTTGTTTCAAAAGGATTTTATGGAAACTGGTTTTCGAACTTATGTATACTGTATTGAGACTTGATGTTTTACTGTTTTGCGGATTGGTGTTTTGTGATGTGTGTTCATATACTTCAGACTATGATTTATTTTTATTACTACTGAGTTGGCGTACTCATCATTACTCCCTGCACCCCTGTGTGCAGATCCAGGTACTGGTTCAGAGCAGTAGTCATCCGAGCTCGTTGTCATCAGCGTTTGGGATTTCGAGGTAGTTGTCTAGCGTCCGCAGCTTCTCCACTTCCCTTCTTCATTTAGTACTTAGTATTTGATTCATAGACATTATTATGACATTAGCAAAGTTAGTTTATTTCTCAGATGCTCGTGACCGGTTGACTCCAGTCTTGGGGAATTTGTTTAGATTGTTAGATTATTATTGCGACGTAAAGACTTAATTAAAATTATTTTATACTCTGTTTTCTGATTATTATTGATTTTTGAAATATTATAATATCAAATGTGTAGTTATGTGATGGTCGGCTAGCCTAGTTCCACGATAGGCACCATCACGACCTATTAGGATTTGGGGTCGTGACACAAGCACACTAATTTGATCCAAAAGTGATAGAGAAATAAGATTAAAAATAAGACTTAGCAATTGAAATTGAATAAGATGACAAGCCTGGATCCGAGCGCAATGCCTCCGAGGACAGAAATGAAAGCAATAAAAAAGAACAAATAAAGTTGTTTAATTGAGAGAAAAAATTTAATACAACATATGATTCACCAAGAATTACGTGCCTTACAATGGCTGCTGAACCTGCTATTCGTAACTATGTCTAGGGAAACAAGATCCTATGATTAAGCCCCACTTAAATGATAATAAAGGATGGATTGATGAATATGTAACGGTAGGCCATGAATTCAAATATTTCCTACAACGGTCGCTCATTTAATATGAGAGAATACTACCTCACTGAATGCCATCCGATGGAAATACTCGATCTACTCCCATTTACTATGCCTCATTCGGGATTTCCTCGACGTCAATCACAGTTGCCGTTGTAACGACCTGACCGGTCATTTTTGAGCTCTAGTGCGTCGCTTGGCTGTTTGAGGACTTGAGTAGCTTCACTTAATATTTTATGACTTGTACGCGTAGTCAGAATCGAATTTCAAGAAGTTCAGAATTGATTCGGATGGAAAATTCTCAATTCGAGATCTTTAAATTGGAAGAGTTGACCAAGTTTGACTTTGGAGTAAACGACCTCGGAATTGGTATTCGAAGATTCCAATAGGTTCGTATGATTTTTTCGGACTTGGGCGTATGTTCGGGTTGAGTACTGGATGGTTCGAAAGTATTTAGGCGCTTATTGTGGAAAGTTGACATTTTAAAGGTTTTAGAATTTTCTAAGATTTATTTGAAGTGAACTTTGATGTTATTGAAGTCCGTTTGGGATTCCGATCTGTGGAATAGGTTCCTATCGTGATTTTGACTTGCACGTAAATTTTGGCGTCATTCCGTAATGTTTAAGTGTAGTTCGGACGTGTTCGGCGAAGTTTGAATGTTTAAAAGTTAAAAGAAAGGTTTTGATAGTCGATTCATAGTTTGGATTTTGTTTGGTGTGATTTGAGGCCTCGAGCAAGTATGCATCATGTTTCGGGAATGGTTGATATGACTGGACTGCTTGTTTTGAGATCGAGTGCGTCATTTTTCGCGATCGTGAAGAAAAGTGGAAGGAAGGTCGTGAAAGTGTAGAGGGAATTTCTTCTGACAGTGGTCTGATTTTGGGAGCTTATATCTTTCAATCTATAAGGAATTTAGGGATGATCCAAAAATGAACGTTGTAGCCTTTGAATCTAGTTTTCAGAAAATCAAACCATTTGTAATTTAGAATTTTGTACAAAACGTTATTGCCATTATACCGAAGGGCGTCTGTGAAGAGGAAGCAAAATTTGTACATCGCAATCGCGATGAAGGAAATGATGTTGGAACTTTTTTTAATCGCGATCGCATGTATAATGACTGCGATAGCGAAGAAGGAGGTCTGGAGGTAAGTTATTCCTACTCGTTTCGAGTTAAATACATCGGTTGCATATGGATTTTAACATGGAAATTTGATAGAATTTTATGGAATTTTTAGAAGAAAACCTAGACGATATTTTTGGATTTTGACCACAAAATTGGACATGAAATTAGGAATAAATTATTCGTGGTATTATGGGTAACGTTTGTCTTTGAAAATTATCCAGGCACGTGGGTTTGAGTGATGACTTTGTTTACTTTTGAGAAGAGTTGAAAATTACTATAAATTGATTAATCATGAGTATGAGAGTATATTTTTGTTTGTTTTCACGTTGTTTGGCTAGTTTCAGATCGATGATCATTGATTTGAGGTGTTAGAGAGGCGTTGGAGGCGGTTATGGACTTCGTAGCTAGGTAAGTCTCCTGTCTAACTTTGTGAGGGGGAATCTGCCCTCTGTACGTAGCTAAAAGCATGTTTATGTAGGGGTAGACTTAGGACTTTATCATGTAATATTTAAATTATTTGAACTCATTTTTCTAGCTTAATTAAGTGAATTTATAATTGAAATTGATTTGGGAATATGTTAGGCCGAGCCTCATCACCTTGAGTTGTTTGGCAAGATATTTCATAAACGATAAAAGTCGTGTTTACTTTGTGCTCGTATACCTGTGTTGTAAGCACGTAGCTCATAATTCGATAAGTTTCTTCCTTTCCTGTGGATCGGGCCGAACGCCTCGGTAGAATATTGAGATGCATATCTGGTTCGCATTGGTCGACCCTCGGCAGTGTACACACCACTCTGGATCAGGCCGTACGACCTCGGCATAATCGCGCGTGATACTTCTTGTAGTCCGGATATTCATGAGATTCCCTTTTATTGAGGCCTGCCATTTATATGGTATTCCTTGTTCATTTGAGATTGCACTTGATATTTCTAATCTGTTGAGATAACGTAGGAGATTTGAGAGATTTATATCGTCAAACGAAATGTTGGAGGATTATGTTAGTTACCAGTTTACTTCATTATTACTGTTGTGCTTCATTTCTGTTTATGATTTATCATACTGATTTATTGGACCACTAATAGGTGTCGATGTCGACCCCTCGTCACTACTTCTCCGGGGTTAGGCTAGATACTTACTGGGTACACGTTAACTTACGTACTCATGCTACACTTCTGCACTAAATGTACGGGATCTAACATGTTTATTTGGTGGTCATCTTGGCGCGTAGGCGCAACTGCTTAGGAGACTTTATGGTGAGATACATTCTAGGCTACATATCGCAACCTACAGAGTCTCCATAGTATTATTTACTTTGTCTTGTCTAATTTACATTCCAGACAGATGTTGTACTGTTATTGTACTCCTTAATAAATGCTCATTTACTTGTGACACCGGGTTTTGGATATTCTAGTTGATGTTAATGGTTTTGCTCTAATAATGTCACCTTTTTATTTTATATCTTACTAATATTGTATGTTTCCATAATTGTAAATGCATTAAATTATTTATTTAATAAAACTTGTGATTTAAAAAGTAATAAAATGAATAATTATTTAGATGGTTCATCGTTGGCCTGCCTAACAGCGACGTTGGGCACCATCACGTCATATAGTGGGTTTTGGGTCGTGATAGTCGTGGCCGTTACTGATTGTTTCTTGACTTTCCTTTTGTCTGTCTTCGGTTCCACGTGTCATGCTATCATTCAACCATTTATTATAAACTAATTTTACCCCATACAGATCGCCACCTACTTAGGTTGGTGAAGATCCCTTTCTTGGCGGGAAAGTTCCTGAACAGTTTCTGACGCTTAAAAGGACGCACGCCTTCTCACATTTAATACCCCGAACACATGTTGTCCCATGATTCAACAAATATTTTCACCGGTTTTCTAGGTAATCATGACCACGATTTTTGCCGTTTATATCATTACTTGTACTCATCACTTACCTCTTTACTTCCAAAGTTTTAGTTCTCACAAACTCTTCTTCCCTGCATTCACTCTGCATTTGCTTAGAAGGTTTTCCATCTTCTTTAGTAAAAAATCTTACTGATACACTATTACCATGACTTCTTTCATTCCCCATTTTGGAAACCCTGCTATTCTCTTCTGTGGATTCCCTAAGAGAAATAAAGGAAATCCCACTGTAAGCACCATCATACCTAAAACCCGAGTACCGTTAATGACTTTCAAGAGAAGGCTCCATACGCGTCTTCACGGACTTGGGCCGTTAGTAGGTACCCCTCTTCCATTTGCTCTTCTTGTATCTCTGCAGTGAAGGAGGACCGCAACTCCCCTAACCTCAATATCCTCGCTCCGGATATGATATAACGACTTACCTTCACCAAGGAGGATTTTATGTATGTCTATTGATAAATGTGGATTTTGACCACTTATTAGTACCTTTTTACTTTTGTTTTAGTCCGAAAGTGTTTATTTATTTTCTTAAAACTAATGAAAGTGTGCACGCAATAGGAATGTTGGAGATTTGGACTCAAATGAAGAAATCCAACTCAAAAAGGAGTGTTCCGGCTCACAAGAAAAGAAGGGGCGCAACAGGCCAAAAGTGCGGTCCGCAGAAGAAAGCGCGGACCGCAAAATTCTCCTTGCGGTTGCATATCTGTTGTTGAAGCTCAGAGGTGGAATGAAGTGAAGTGCGGACCGTATACAATTTGTGTGGCCGTAGAACATGGTCGCACTAACAAGAATTCAAAAAGTTCAGAGAGTGTGCAAAATGACCAAGATTGAAGCCTTGCCTGATGTGCGTACCACACATGAGGTTCAGAGTGGGCAGGCTTGGGTGCAAGAATGCAGACCGCACATGAAAACCTGTGGCCGCACTCGACCCCTTTTCCCTCTTAGTATTCTTAGTATAACTAGAATCCTTGAGTGTTTTTCACTCTCCTCACAATCACTGTTACTCTAAAAAGTTTTCGAGCTATCTCACACACACACCTACCTATGCTTATACACCCAGTGCACTCACTCTATCTGGTACGCTTCACTTCATGTTAAATTTTTGTGTTCGTTTAATTTTTGAAATTTTAGTTTCCTTTTAGGCCATCTGTTATAAGAGTTCATCCATGTGTCCATATGGAATAGATCTGAACTAGGTAGTTGATAATACATGCTATAATGGGTTGGGTCAGTGAGATTTCATGTTTATACCATGTTTCCATGTCTATTTGTGCAAGTAATTGCAAAATCTAAGTAGAAAAAGAGAGCATGTCATAATTTGAAATCTACTGCCGCGCTTGAATTTGTGCGGTCCATAGTTTGGTGTTTTGAGAAACCTGGTGATGCAAATGCTTTTGCGGCCGCGCTTTAACTGTGTGGGTCACAGAAATCTGAGAGAGGACGCACTAAAAAATGTGCGGACTGCAGATGTAATCTGGAGCCGCAAAATAGCCTCCGCACTATCTTCAGAGAGGGGATTCTGAGCCTCTGATGTTTTGTGATAGAAGTGCATCCGCACTTGCAATTGTGCGGTCCGCACATCCTCTCTGCGGCTATTCATAAAAAATGTGCGGACCGCAGATCCCAATTCTAGCAGCCTGTTGTTTTTGTCATAAGCTCATTGTGTCCACAATGTTCTACATTGCCTACATGTGTCTTGAATGTGTTGAATGATGACTTGCAACTATCAATACTATTTGCTTTGATAAATACAATGGTTCGATCACGCGGCCATGGAGAAACTACCAAAGGACGAGGTGATCTTCTAGGGGTCGAGGTAGAGGTACCTTACCCCTTGGCCAGCCCAAAACTATCAGGAAGAAGACCACAACAGACAGAGGGAGGGGTGCATACCTCTCCGAGTATAGTTCCTATGACCGGTCTAGGGAAGCTTCCAAGGGAAACTCAGCCTCTATTTAGGAAGAGCAGGCAGCCACACAGTCTAGGCCACAAGGGCGATTTCAGCTCTTGGATGAAGCGTCTGATGTTATATGCAGCCGCAAAATAGCCTTCGCACTGTTTTTAGAGAGGGGATTTTGAGCCTCTGATGTTTTGTGACAAAAGTGCAGCCGCACTTGCAATTGTGCGATCCACACTTCCTCTCTGTGGAAAGACATAAAAAATGTGCAGACCGCATATCCCAGTTCCAGCAGCCTGTTGTTTTTGTCGTAACCTCACTGCGTGTAAAATGTTCTACATTACCTACATAAGTCTTGAATGTGTTGAATGATGACTTGCAACTAACAATCCTATTTGCTTTGATATAGACAATGGTTCGATCACTCGGCCATGGCGAAACTACAAAAAGACGAGGTGAATCTTCTAGCGGTCGAGGTAGAGGTACCTTACCCCTTGGCCAGCCCAAAAATATCAGGAAGAAGACCATAACATGCAAAAGAAGGGGTGCAGACCTCTCCAAGTATAATTCTATGTCCGATCTAGGGAAGCTTCCAAGGGCAACCCCGCCTCTATTCAGGAGGAGTAGGAAGCCACACAGTCTAGGCCATACGGGCGATTTCAGCCCATGGATGAGTCCTCTTCATCTCACAGCACTTCCGAGGGGTCGAAAGTGCTATCTAGACCTCTGAACCAACAGCTGCCCCAGACGCAGATGCACAAACTGTACAGGATACCCCCGATAATGGTAGATTGGGATATGGTACATCCAAGGGTGTGGAGATATCTAAGAAAAAAGAGATATGGGAGGATAGGTTCGTTAACTTGGCTGCCTTCACTAACTTCTGTATGTAGTGGCCGGTAAGATCCTTGACACTGAGTGACAGTTTCTCTTGAAGGATTTGGATAGATACAACCCAGCAGTGTTAAGGTAGTTTAGAGAAATAAAGGGTTGAATGTGGTTTACCGAGAGAGTTGAAGATGTCACAGAGTACCTTCTCCGAGAGTTCTACACTATTATTTCTCACATCAAAAAGGGGACGAAGGTGACTAAAGTATGAAATCTCAAGGTAAGGTTTGATCAACACACATTAAACGCATACTTGAGGTTTGAGGACTTGGAGCCGAAGGAGTATCTAGAGAAACATGCTATAAAAGAAGAAGTTCTACCATGGCTAACGGAGATCTTAGTACCACCAGGGCCACCACCACCATGGATCACTGTTGGGTTCCCATTTAGTGGAACACATTTAGCTTTGATGCAAAGGGATGACAGACTTTTGTGTGTAGCAAACTTGATCCTTGCCAGAATGAGACTATCTTGCCTCTTCCACATGTTGTCCTTGTGGCTTCTATCATGGCCGGGTACCCAATTAATGTGGGTGTCGTGATGTCGGCCAAAATTTCATTGGCAGCACAACAGACCAACACAACCTACCCTTATCCCAACATTATCACAGAGTACCTCGTTGATGCAAAGGTAGAGCCAAGATCATATGACACTAAGTTGAAGCCGAAGAAGGCATTTGACTAGTATTCATTGATAGATGCGACCAACCCAAAGAAGAGATCTCGGCTTTCTACCACCACACGCCAGTCTGATGAGCCGGCAGTGGTAGTTACTAAGACAACTATCATTCCATCTACCTCTGTTGATCCCTCTACTAGTGCTGCTTCTACGCCTCCGCCACCATTTTCAGATCCTACCACAACTCCTGCTCCAGCTCCAAGGCTAGTTCCCATGCCTACAACTTTATTATCTGCTCCCCGAGTCTCTTAGACATTGGCGAGTCTCAAAAACTTGATGCAGATTGCTACTTTAAAGTTGTCTAACATATCTAGTATTGTTGCAGCGCAGTCATCTACACAGGCACCACAGGTCCTCTCTGATCCAGATAAGAAGTTGAAGAAGATTCTGGATAACCAGAAGATGATCATGGACACTCTAAATTACGGGTCAGTTATCGAGGAGTTGGAAAAGGAAATGAAGAAGATGAGGAAGTCTCAGGCAAGCAAGAGATCAGTGGATAAGCTCAGGAAGGAGGTGACCAGACTCGCGACGGCTGGGGATCTAATTCATCTTGACCCATACCAGTCCGCCCTAGATCCATCTGCATCATCTGCACTGGTTGCACCAGCTGGCCAGTTTGATGAGCCATGCGTTGCTGCCGACATTGTTGAGGTAGTGCGTGCGATGTTTGCCACTCCCAGATATGATAATGATGAGATACAGCTGGCTCACCCAACGAGAGATAATATTGCGGGGACACTAAGATGTCTAAGGATCCTTAGGGAGTTTCCTTCACCCTCTCTCTTTTCACCATTATTTTGTTAAGCATTGGGGACAATGCTTACTTTTATTCTAGGGTGGGGGGAGGGGTGGAGTTTATTTGATTAAAACATTTTGGATACATTTGGATTGTAATAATTGGATGATTATGTTCCTTTTCTTATTTAGTTTATCTATCTTTAGTAGTTATTATTCATTAGCTTCTTTATTTTTCTACTTTAGTTTTGTTTTGTTAGTATTTTCTTTTTATCTTTTTCGTAGTAGTTGGATAATAATCCTTCGATTTTCTTAATGCCACCGTTCTTTCCAAAGATAGTTTTGTGTGAACTTGGTGACACGTCCCAACGATGATGGCGTGACAACCTTCTTAAGGGAATATGATTATTTTTCACTAGGGTCTCCTCTACAAACTAAACTTAAACCCGAACTATATCTGAAGTCTCGACTATTCACAACCTTTTGTACTTGAGTATGTCGTATCTTCTTCACCTTTACTTTACTTACCTTTCAATCTCGCATTGTATCTTCTGTTTCTTTCATTACCTCCCTTCAGCATAGGTGGAAATTACGCCTTAAAGCTCTACCATGACACCTGCACCTCTGGTGCATACAAAATCTGGCGAAAGCTTCATAATGACTTGTTACGACTCAGCTCTATGGAACAATATGGAAATAAAAGAAGGGTAACATTTCCAAAATTCCCATAGCCTCGCAGTTATAAATGTGGCACGCAACACACCCATAAGTGAGACCGTACTAGGCAGGGCTTTGTAGACTCCCTAGAACACGACCCGCTCTGATACCACTTTGTCACACCTCAAACCTGGGGATGTGTGGCTGGCACCCAGTGCCATACTGGTCCGAGCGAACCACTCTATAACTCTTTTTTTTGGTAACTATCATGGATCAACATGGCCACAACCCATAATGTATAACTATAAGTGAGAAAACACCGTATCAATGAACCATCGTTCTTAAAATATGCATATGGGCCGTCAAGGCCTCTGACATAATCTATAAAATGAACCTTTGTCTACAAAGCCTCTAAGATTATTTGACATCAAATGGGACAGGGCCCCTGCCTAACAATGAGTTTGTACCAAAACTCTGACACGATGACTAATAGACTCGGCTGCACTCCGAATGAGGTGGATTCTTACTGTTCCTTCGCTGAATGCTAACATCGCCTACTATGAGGGCTCTTCAAAATGATTATCTATACCTGCAGACATGAATGCAGTGTCCCTTACGAAAGGACATTACTGAGTATGTAAGGCAGAACTGAAACATAACCATAAGTCAACATTAATTAAAGAGATATAAGAACCAACCTGAATCTTTGTATATGCATACTTACTATACTTATATATATAATGATTCTCTTTGAGACTATTATCCATATGGTATGATGCATGCCTACCCAATTGATCAGTGGCAACTGGCCGACCGGCCATAGCACGTTGGTAAATGCATGACTTTCTGACCGACCATAACACGTTGGTAAATGCATGACTGCCTGACCGGCCATAGCTCGGTGGTAAATATGTAACTGCCCAACCAGCCGTAGGCCGGTGGTAAATGCATGACTTCCCGACCGGCCGTAGCTCGGTGATAAATGAATATGCATGACTTCCCAACCGGTGGTAAATAATCATACATAACTGCCCAACCGGTGGTAACTGCCCAACCGGCCATAGCATGGTGGTAAATGCATGAAGATACATGTACATGTATCATTATATTATAAACATTAATATCTCTATCATATACCTCATTAGGGACTTAGGGACATACTTAGACTTTCTTGAATATCACTTTACAGGAATGAATAACATAGACATCCTTAACTGCTAATAGTAGAACCATTTATGGAATGACATTACGTTTACGTGTCATTACTTGGATCATGACAAAAGAAAGAATGATTAGCCTTAACATACCTTTTGTCGTTTACCTAACCACACGACGACGGTTCAGCCCGTTAGTGCTTCAATCTGAAACTTGCGATTTTGAGAACATTAGAAGGTAATTATCTTTCAAAATATGGACAACATAGGTTCCTTCACCCTAATTTACCACTACGTTCATTTATATATATTTCTTATAATAATATTACAACTTTCTCTATAAAATGTATAGTAGTTCCTCCCCTTCACAACAATAGATACAGACCTGAACCGAAACATAGGCTCCTATAATTTCTAGTTTCATTTCGTTGCTTTTTGGTACTATTTGGATGACTTAACAAATATTAAAGGAATCAGATCACTAATATATTTTGTGTGCCAAAACATATTGTGAGTGAAGGAATATTGTGGAGAGTGTTGTGATGGTAATGTTTATGTGGATATTTTTGTGGAGACTAAAATTCTGCTTTTGCTATTCTTTCTAGGAATTGGGAACTAGGAATTAGGAGCCAACTATTTGACAGATGTTCAAAAGTGGATACTCTTCCATGCATGAACCCACGTCTCCCTTTGTTGTAGAATTTCCCATTACCCAATAATTATATTAACCAATTTTACACACAATTAAGAATTATCTCAAATTACCTAGAATACTAATCATGGTCATGTGGTATAGTGAATATTATAGCGTGGATCGTATTTTATCCCAAAATGTCAAACTTCCGTAATACTCAATTTCTTCGATTCATTTACCCTCTGACCTTTATAAAACTTACTTAAATGTTGTTTGACATATCAAAAATATTTATAACCTCATAAATAGTCTTGTCCTCATTTTAAAGTACTACTATTAAAATATTAAAATATTATATAAAATCATATTTTTCAAATTTTTTACAAAAATGTTCCACTAAAAATACCATATCAAATGTATATAACGGTATCAATGTTGTTAAACTTACGGGGTCTTATAATAACATAGTC
>ML362918.1:0-27447 GCA_005239505.1 Nicotiana paniculata | reverse complement strand
CAAACACATGTAAAATGTCATGGAAGTTCAAACAAAAAGCTTTCCTTGAAAACATTCTTAAACGTGTGTAAAATTCCGATCACTCTATTGCATTATCATGAAGTTGAGACGTCTTCTTCATGTCGATTATAAAGGGCCCTCTTCCATAAACTATGCCTATTACAAAAAGGCACACATTTAATATGACACCGTACCTATTATTAAAAAGGTACGAGTAGTCTAAAGCATTCCACATGCAAAACTCGAAGGTAAAACTAAAACCTCAAAAAATAAAGCATGCAAAATACTTAAAGAGTGAAACAAAAACTCAACAAAAGTCGAACTGATATTTATACACATGTTTAAGAATGTTTTCAAGGAAAGTATTTTGTTTGAATTTCCATGACATTTTACATGTGTTTGGTTATCGTCTAAAACTCATGCTTGCAACTGTTTTTGTTTAATAGATTTAGTATACTCTTGTATTTCGTAATTGTTTTTCATAGGTAACAGTTTTTCGATATTAATACAAGGAAATAACTGTTTTCACTAGTAACAGTTTTATAAAGATTAGGGTTCTTATTCGTAACTGTTTTTATTTGATAACAGTTTCTTGAACAAATACAAGGGTTTAGATCTTTCATCAATATTTTTTATTCGAGAACAGTTTTTTGAATGAGTATAAAGATGTACATTTCTTTCTTGTCTTAACCTTCCATACTGTATAGTCCCCCAAGTGTTTGAGATTTGAAGAATGAAATCTCGAGCACTTGATTATTCCTTTCTTTGTGGTCCTTTTCCTGAAAAGGAAAAACATTTCGGACTCGAAGGTATATAGTTTTTTAGATGATGACTGCTTAACCCCTTTTAAAACGTCCATCAGAAAGTGTAACCCTAGACCGGGAATTGCGTTATTTCCTCGCATCTTTGCAGGTCTAATATCATCATCTGCTGATGGGTTAGCTTTGTGCCTATCATCTAAAAAAGTTAGTAAAATTTTTAAATGTTCAAAATAAAATCGAACGTGTGATACCTGACAAGGGGTATTCTTTTCCTTTTAGAAAAAATACTTCTTTAGATGGATGGCGTTCCAGCATGTTGGTAGAACTCTGCCGTCCATAGCTTCCAACTCATAGGCACATTTTCCAGCTACCCCTCGGATTTTGTAAGGTCCTTCCCAATTTGGATTTAGCTTTCCTGCACCTGCTTCTTTTGTTGATTGAAAGACTTTTTTAGGACGAAATCCCCAATTTTAAAGTACCTGAGATGAGCTCTGCGGTTGTAATAACGCTCTATGATTTGTTTTTGAGCTGCCATCCGTATCAATGCTGCTTCTCTCCGTGGTTCGAGCAGGTACAGGTTGATCATTAGTTCGTCGTCGTTTTCACCTTCCGTGGTTGTTGAGAACCTTATGCTTGGTTCGCCAATCTCCACAGGTATTAAGGCTTCTGAGCCATAAACAAGTGCGATCGGAGTTTCTCCCGTGGCTATCTTTGAGGTTGTTCTGTATGCCCATAGTACCGCTGGTAATTCATCAGGCCAGTTTCCTTTGGCTTTATTTAGCCGTTTCTTTAGATTGTTGATGATGACCTTATTCGTTGATTCAGCTTGATCGTTAGCCACGGGGTGGTACGGCGTTGAAGTGATCCACTTGATTTGCCAACTTTTGAAGAATTATGTGATTTGTGAGCCTATGAATTGTGGGCCATTATCACACACGATTTCCTTTGTATTCCAAAGTGGCATATTATGTTTCGCCATAAGAAGCTTTTAACTTTCTTTTCTCGCACTTGTTTGAACGCCACAGGCCTGGATTAACACCGTTAAAGAGTTGTAACTCTTTTTCTACTTCAGATACAATGCCATTACTAAAGTCAGCAACAAAATCAGCTAGTATTTGAGACTTAATTGCAGTCCTAGGCTGATAAATTATCTCATGCTCACTTAGTTCTATGGCCCACTTGGCTAATATTCCTAATAATTCTTGTTTATGAAGAATATTTCTTAAAGGATATGAATTCACAACAGTGATTGGGTGGAATTGAAAATAGGGTCGTAAGTTTCTAGATGCCATTATTAAAGCTAAAGCTAACTTTTCCAGATGTGGATACCTAGTCTCATCATCTAGCAAAGTTTTACTTACATAATAGATAGGTGATTGTTTACTTTTTTCTTGTCTTACCAATACTGCACTTACAACAATTTCTGAGACATCCAGGTAGATGTAAAATGTTTCCCCTTCTTTTGGCTTTGAAAGCAGTGGTGGTTTCGATAGATAAATCTTCAGGTTCTTCAGGGCTTGTGGACATTCTTCAGTCCATTCGAACTGATTCTGTTTTTTGAGAACTGAGAAGAATTTAAAACTTTTTTCAGAAGATCTAGAAATAAATCTCCCCAAAGCTGCTATTCTTCCTGTCAATCTTTGAACCTCCTTTTTATTTGTTAAAACATCAGGTATTTCCTCTATGGCTTTAATTTTAGCGGGATTTACCTTTATTCCTCTGTTTTATACAAGGAAACCTAAAAATTTGCCTGATTGCACTCCAAAAGCGCATTTCTCTGGATTCAACTTCATATTATACCTCTCGTATCGAACCAATCTTCAATAGTTTCTGTACCTCTTCGTCGATCACTTGGTTCTTAAATGGACCTTGCTTTCTTTTCTTCTGCTTAACAGGTACGAAGGATAGATCTTCATTTAGTTTATGAGTCATCACTTCTGGTAGGATGCATGTCATATCTGAGTGGGACCACGCAAAAATAGTCTACGTTAGCCTTTAAATAATCAATTAACTTACCTCTTCGAGCGGGGCTTAGCCTCGTGCCTATATACACTTTTTGCTCCGGTTTTTGTTCAGATAACGGAAAAACTTCGAGCTCCTCCGTAGTTGTTTTGATCTGCTCATCTTCCTCCAGTTCATGAATGATGTCCGGTCTGAAATCCGCATCTGTATGGTATAGTACACCTTTCGTGGTAACTTTACTCTTCTGCTCGTAAGTATTTTCTTTCGTGCCTGTTTCAGCAATTATATCTTTCGTACCTATTTGGGCAGTAATTTTTTCCATGTCTGTTTGGGCGGTGTTACCTGTTTGGGAGATTTCTTTATCTCGTAATTCTTCTATTTCTATCTTCTTGTTGTAGTGTAACACATAATTTATATTTTTTGCGGTCTGCTGATCTCCTTTGATTCGTTGAATCCCCCATTCAGAGGGAAATTTAATTACCCGATGCAACGTGGAGGGTATCGCTTTCATGTCGTGGATCCATGGCCTTCCAATGATCACGTTATAAGCCATGTGAGTATCAATTACTTGGAACCTAGCTCTTTTGATCACCCCCTCAGCATAGGTGTTAAGCTAAATTTCTCCTTTTGTTATAACCGTAGAGTTATCAAACCCGGATATGGCTCATGCTTTTGGGATTACTTGATTCCCCAGTAGCATTTCTTCCACAACTCTTAGCAAAATGATATTGACTGAACTTCCTGGATCAATCAACACTCTTTTCACGTTAGTGTCATGAATAAGTAGAGATATTATCAGAGCATCATTGTGCGGAAGCATTAATCCGCTGCTATCTGCATCATCGAAGTTTATATCTTCCTCTCCACGAGCACGTTTCCCGTGTGTAATTGTGAATTTTGTGGTTGTTTTGCAAATCACTCTGTTTACTTCTTCACCGTCGTGTATTATGTTAACGGTTCATTTTGGAGATGGAGGCTCTGGGGGCTTCTGCATGTTCCTCATGTATGCATGTTTACCTTTATCACTAAAGAATTCTGTTAAATAGCCTTGTTTTAACAAATTTTCTACTTCTCCTTGTAGAAATCTACAATCCGCAGTTTTATGCCCATGATCGTTGTGAAATTCACATCAGTGACCTGGGTTTCTTCTACTTGGATTTGACCGCATCTCTTTGGGCCATTTGACCTTGTCTCACATGTTCTTCAATATTGAGACAAGTTCAGTAGTACTTACGTTAAAGGTATGATCCCCAATTTGAGTACTATCTCTAGGTCGTACATCTCGATCTTTTATAGATCTAGACGAGGATGAGATTACATCTCTTCCTTGTAGTCTATAGTCTGACCTAGTATTTTCGAACCTGGAGCGGATATCGCATCCTGAGGGTCCTAAGTAAGGATCGTACCTGTTTTTACCTGATCTTCTATCTGATTCAGGACGTCTGGATCTGGAATGATCTTCATCTCTCGAACGAGCAATGATATCTTCTTCTATTCTGAGTTTAGTATTGTACCTGTTATATACATCGTTCTATGTTGTGGCGGGGAATTCTCTTAGATTCTCCTTAAGTCACCTGGTGGCTTCTGAGATTTTATCGTTCAAATTGCTTGCAAATTCCATGGCTGCCCAATTATCAGGCATCCTAGGTAACTGCATCTTTCTCGTTGAAACCTATCTACAAATTCACGGAGTAGTTCCGTATCTCCTTGTTTTATTTTGAATATGTCTTCCATTCTTTTCTCAACTTTTTGTGCACCAGAGTGTGCTTTTATAAATGAATCTTCAAGCTCAACAAAAGAGTCAATAGAATTTTCAGGGAGAAGAGAATACCAGGTTAGAGCCCCTTTGGTAAGTGTTTCCCCAAATATTTTGACAAAGACTGATTCAATCTCTTGTTTCGTTAAGTCGTTTCCTTTTACCCCAGTTGTGAAAGCAGTCACATGGTCGTGTGGATCAGTTGTCCCGTCATATTTGGGAACGTCAGACATTTTAAAATTCTTGCGTATAGGCAAAGGTGCCGCACTAGGATTCCACGGTTATTGAGAATATCTATCAACATCGATGCCTTTGATAACAGGTGGTACACCAGGAATTTGTTCGATGCGATCGTTATGCTCCTTCATCTGTTTCTGCATGGTTAACAGTAAATTTTGTAATTCTGAGTTATTAGATATACCCGGTCTCGTTTCGAGAGATTCATTAGGAGTATCTCCTCTTCCTGAGTTTGCCAACCCAGATTGAGGATTTTCCATGGTGATGGTGTTATTAGGGGGTGGCGCTGGCGGTGTAGGCAACGCTGCTGGTAATCCTCTTGAAAATTCCTGCAAAGCTTGGCTCACATACTCTGCAATCATTTGCTTTACATGATCTTGTTCCACATTTTGATCATTATTACCATGGTTGTTATTGGATCTTTCTGGGGATTGTTCCCTTGAACCATGTGGGGTTCCTGAAGGTGATGGAACTGGGGTTCCAATTTTTTGCTGGTTGTTGTCGTTGGGGTTTGACATAATATAAAGGATATCACTTGGAAAGTAAACAAAGATTATCAGATTCCCGGTAACGGAACCAATTTGTTTAACCAAAGAATTAGACCATTTAACTAAAGCTTATTTTTAAGATGAATACGGGTTACTGATAATCGAGATAATGGAAAAATGAATAATAGACAATATCACAGAAATAAAAGATCGAAGTTGATTGTATTTCGAGAATTAGATGCCTTTACAATTTGTATTCCCCTCCCTTATATAGGAGATTCTTATAACGTACGACTGCTGATACGGTTACTCATTAATGACTAATTATGACATTAATGAGGCGTTACAAAGAATAACGGTAAATAAGGGTTCAGTTACACAACGTTCGAGTAATCAATTGTGGGTTCTTGAATCTGCCCGTAGCTTTGTCTAGATTCATTCTGACTGTGCCTCTCTCCCGTTTTGATCAAATTGGACTTCCCGTGGTTGATAAGTTTGTGGGTTTACTGAACAGTGTCTCTCTGTACCGTACCTCTTCAAAGAGTTATTTCCAGCTATCGTGTTTTCCCGTGTCCACGTGACTAGCTGAGTTGTCAAAAGCTGGCTTACGTGTGAAATTCTTTTTTAGCAATACAATACGCACGATGTGAATACCGTTCCGTAGTCCCAAAGTAAATATGCAATACAGGGGGTTCTCCCGGAATATCCTTCTGTAGTCCCAAATTAAATATGCAACCAAACAACAAGCTTCACTATTCATGACATGGGGTCCTACAATTTATCCTAAGTACAAGTTAAGGAAGGCAAGTAAAATCCCTAAGCATGCTGCAGGTAGGTTAAGTAAACAGTTAAGGTAAGTAGGCATGCTTTCCTAGTCTAACAGAATGCTACACAAGCTAATAAGTTCAAATAAGAGGAAACGCAGGTTACCATTTAATAAAAATCGGGTTTTACAACAAATAGCCCGTTTACGCATTCGTCACCTCACGTACACGGCGCTCAAATAACAACAATAGTACCAAATCCTAAGGGGAGTTCCCTCACACAAGGTTAGGCAAGTCACTTACCTCGAACCAAGTTCAAATCAACTCGAAATTATGCTCTTTCCACGAATATCTGACTCCGAATGGCCCAAATCTAGCCAAAACTAATTACATAACATAACTAAAACTACAAGAAACTAATCTAATGAATGGAATCAAAGTTAAAGTAAGAATTTGGGAAGTCGCTCAAAAAGTCTCCCCAGTCCCACGTCTCGGAATCGAGTAAAAATTACCAAATAAGAAAACCCATTCGCTCACGATTTAACTCGTTCAAAAATCATCCAAAATTGATGCCTAAACCCCACTCAAAACTCAGATTTTTGGTTGGGGAACTTTTCCGCCATTTCTCAACTTCCTCACTCAATTTCCTTAATTAGATGAAGAATACAACAATAGATTAATGAAATACGATCAAAAATTGAGTTAGGAATCATTACCCAATAACGTCCTATGAAAATCCTTCAAAATTTCGCCCAAATCGGAGCTCTGCAAGTCCAAAAATGAAAATAAGATCAAACCCTCGAAATCTCTCTTATCTGCGCAGCGATTATCGCTTCTGCGACCCCCAGGACCACATATGCCGTCCCAGTTCTGCGGCTAGGACTCCGCATCTGCGAATTTTCATCAAACTCCAGAGTCCGCATCTGCGAATTCTCTTTCGCAGCTAATTGTCCGCTTCTGCGGAGCCTTGGGTCCTTCTCACCTCCGCATCTGCAACTACCCTTCGGCAGATACGGCTCTGCTCCTGTGGCTCACTCGTCGCATCTACGACCACTGACTCTCAATACTAAAGGCGCACCTGCGATCCCAGCCTCACTTTTGCGGTGCTGCACCTGCGGACCTCCCACCGCAGGTGCGAAAGACACCAGAACCAGCAACTCAGAAAATTCTCCTAAATCCAATTTCCATTTGTTAAGCACCCAAAACTCACCCCGAGGCCACCGAAACATCAACCAAACATACCAACCAATCCTAAAACACCATACGACTTAGTCGAGCCTTCAAACCACATCAAACCACATCAAACAACATCAAAAACACGAATTACACACGAATTCAAGCGTAATGAACTTTGAAATTTTCTAGATTGTACAACGACATCGAAACATATCAAATATCGTCCGAATGACCTCAAATTTTACACACAAGTCAAACTACGAACCTACTCCAACTTTTGGAATTTCATTCTGAATATGATATCAAAATTTCCACTGCCGACCAAAATCGCCAAAATTCCAACTTTCGCCAATTCCAGCCTAATTCTACTATGGACCTCCAAATCACGCTTCGGACGTGCACCTAAGTCCAAAAATTACCTAACGGAGCTAACGGAACCACCAAAATCAAATCCGAAGTCGTTTACACACAAGTCGACATCCGGTCGACTTTTCCAACTTAAGCTTCCAATTAAGAGACTAAGTGTCTCAATTCACTCTGAAAACCAAAACGACCCTCCCGGAAAGACACAATAGCAGAAAAAAATACGGGAAAAGCAGTTAATAGGGGATCGGGGTTCTAACTCTCAAAACAACCGGTCGGGTCGTTACAAAATATATTTTTTTTCATGTTATTAATTAAACATATTTGTTATTTATATATTCATTTATTTTGTTATGTATTATTTCCCTAGTGAACTATATTTTAGAAAAATTCGGCCACTGGAGAAAAGGAACCACTTGATAGAGTTTGGAAGATCCAACATACACGTAAATATGATATAGGAGAAACAGTGTGGGTGGATCCACAATCCCAACAGATTCGTGTAATATTCTTAAATCAATACCTTACTATCTTTTACTCCTTTTTATTGGTTTTGGTGTAAATAGCTTGCGTAATTGCAGTGCCAGCTCCAGGAACTTGTGGCTCAGCAACAATCTGAAGAGATCGAGAATCCTATGACTAGAGATGAGATTTTATCCTATGTTCTATCCTATGTTCTTAGTGAAAGGATAGGTTATGTTCGTGGTAAAGGGTATGGAAAGAAGCCTCCAAAAAATAGTCGCACGCAAGCGGCAAACATAGAGGCTAGTGTGTCTTCTGCAATAGAAATTGTGCATCAAGATATGCAAGCTGATATGGATCGAAAGTTGCAAGAAGAACCTGAACGAATCGCTGCAGAGTTGAAAAGGAACATGGAGCAAGAGTTACAAAGAAAGTTGGATGAGAAGCTTGAATATGTGAATCTGGAAGTAGAGAACAAGGTTAGTCTAGAAGTAGCCAAGAAGATCCAAGAACAACTGGGTGTTTTCATGACCAGAATGCAACAGGTAATTTACTCTTAATGTTTGTATACTCTTCCTTTTTTATATTTCTTCTTCTTACCGACTTGAATCTTCTTCCATCCTTCTTGACAATTCTTTTCTTCATCTTTATCTTCTCCTTCGTTAATTATATTTATGACAATATGTTGTTGGATTGGTACATGTTCTGGTGCGATTCTGAAATTCTTGTGTGATTCTAAAATTCTGGTGCGTTTATAAAATTCTGGATATGCAAAATCTGGTTGGACAATCTGGTTGCATGGTTGTTTTGTCTACACAATCTGGATATGTTGTTTTTGCATGGCTATTTTTGTCTTAAATTTTGGATATGCAAAACCTGTTTTTGGACAATTCTGTTTTTGCTTAAAGGATGTTGTTGATTGAAACAGACTTATGTAGGCTATTAAAGGTTTTACACCAACCAATATTATAGAAAGATCTTTTATAGGAAGAACTAAAGATCATGATTTTGGACTAACAGCTTATATGAGGCTGCTTGTCTTTTTTTTTTCCTCTCTGGAGATTTGCACACATATATATACCAATTTCGTAACTTACTACTTTTCATGAAAACCATTGCAGGATATGATTGATTCATATATATTGTCATCTTTTGTAGTGGCTCTCAAGATAATCTTGATAACCAAAATGCCTAATGAATCCCAAAAAATGGAAAAAAATACTTATGAAGGTGACCCCAAAAAAGCCTTCTATTAGTGCTTCTTTTTTACCATTTAAGTCGCTTATTATCAGCGTCGATCTAAACAAAATGTTTTCTTTGGCTTTGATCATATTCTATATTTATTGTTGCTTTGAGTAGTGTTGCCAAATGAGTCTCTCCTTCAAAACTTTTGTCTAAATATGTCATACATGTTAACTTAGTTGGTCTTTTTGGCTGTAAAGCATGTCTAAAACGTACACAGAGTAACTAAATTTATATCAGTACTATATATATCCAGATTAAAATAAGGTGTCCAAACAGAAATCTTAAAAATCTGATCAACATTAAGACAACAAAAATTAATAAATGTAATAAGAGCTTAGAAAGCTTCTGTTATTGGACAACTGGGGTTTTTTTTGTTTTTGCTGTTATGATTGTTATTGTTGTTTGTGTTCCAGTTTTCTTGTATTGCCTTGTTCCATAAGCCTGTCCACGGAGAGTACTGGCTATTCCTAGCTGCAAATCACATGTAACAAGAGCTTTTCAGCTAACTAAAATAAGATTAGCATCTACTGCATTTCCTATTTAAACTTGAAGCTATACTTAGGAGACGTGGTTAATGGTTGAAATTGTCATAATATATTTTTCAATAATCCATTGTACTATTAGCATTAGATTATGAGAATTGTCAAAGTGATCTTGTATTTTTTTGTGTAATAACAGGGATGAGGTTCTTAACAATAGAGACAATCAAGGAGGGGCTTCAAGGCACTTAGTATTTTGCTCTTTAGGAATTTATATGCATACAATGAGAATGAAGTATTATACAATATATATGTAATTCGCATTTTAGTAATGGAAGTATCTAATATCCGATTTAAGATATTCTTTTGGTGTTTATAAAATACTATTGGATGCGTTTATATAATTTTTATCATTACAATTGCTGAATTAAATCGGTTTCAGTGGTGACAAAATCTTTTTCTTGTTGCAATATTGAAATTGCCACTGATTTTTTAATAGTTTTTGTAGCAATTATCATTGCCACTAAATGTCATTCTCCAGCAGCAAGCTCAGAGTCGCCACTGATGGTTGAGTGTTTTTGTGGCGACATCAATTTCTACTAAAAGTAAATCTCCAATAGTTAATTATTTTTGTGGAGACTTCAATTGCTACTAAAAGCAACTCTCTAGTAGCGATAAAAAAGCTACCACAGACAGTTATTTATTTTTGTGGCGACAATTGTCGCTGCTACAAGTCACTCTTCATTGGCGAATTGCCCCTGAATCTGTTTGGTGGAACTACCTTTTGTGGCGACTTGGCATACCTTTTATAGCGATAATGTCGCCACAAAAAGGTGACATTTTGTGGCTACACCCTATAGTCGTCACAAATAATGTTTAGTAATGGACTCACTTGCATCAAGTCCAATGTCGCTGCTATAAACATTTAGCGGCGACATATGATGATTTTGTAGTGACTAAGGTCGTCGCTAAAAGGCATATTTCTTGTAGTGCTCACACGCGCGTCTCCTAGCATGTGTGTCACCTCAACACCAATCACATAACACGTAATTGAGGGATTCATAGCCTCAAAACCAAGTTTAGAAATGTTACTTACCTTAAATCTTGCAAATCTCCACTCCAATAAGCCCTTGACTCGCAAATAGCCTCTGAACGCCTCGAATCTAGCCACAAATAATTCTATGCAATTACCTCAAGCTATAGGAATCAATTCCATATGAAAATGCTAAGTTCTTAATCAAAAGTCAAAAAGTCAACTTAAAATTCAACCCCAAACCCATGTCTCAGAATCCGATAAAAGTTACAAAATTTGAACACTCATTCAACCACGAGTACAACCATACCAAATTTACCAAATTCTCGGCCCCAGATCATCACTCAAATCTACAAATTTCACTCTCAAATCCCTAGCTAAAAACTTCCTTAATTCCACTTCAAAAACATATAAACCAGGTGGAAAATTCAATGGGTATTCAATATTATTGAGTAAAAATGATCAAAAGTGGCTTAACTCAAGAAATCGCGCGAAATACATATCAAAACGCGTCTCCAACCGAGCTTCAAATTTCAAAAAATGATAAAACTCTTGGAACCCTCGAACTTAAACACTTTCGGGCATTTTCGCACCTGCGAAGCCTGGGCTCGTAGTTGCGCTCTCGCTTTTGCGGAGAAAATCTCGCTTTTGCGAAACCCACTTAATAGCCGGCCTCGCTTACCTGTGCTCCGATCTTCGCATCCGTGGGACCGCATCAATGAACCAACCTTCGCTTCTGCGACTCCAATGTTGCTTTCCCAAATCCGCTTCTGCAGTCAATCAAGCGCAGATGCGCATCCGCATCTGCAGAAACCCTTCCGTGCCAGCGACTCCTAGTGGACTTCCTCCTCTTCGGAGCTTTGTAAACTTAGCCGCTTTTGTGGCTCTGCACCTGCGGCCAAACCCATTGCAGGTGTGATGACACCATGTTTGAAGCACCTCAGCTTAACACTTGAGCCAAATTTGATATGTTAACCATCTGAATCCAACCGAGGCCCCCGGGACCTCAACCGAACATACCAACAGGTCCTAAAATATGATACGAACTTAGTCGAGGTATCAAATCACATCAAACAACGTCAAAAAGATGAATCGCGCCCCAATTCAAGCCTGATGAAAACTAATGAATTCCAACTTGTACAATCGATGTCGAAACCTATCAAATCAACTCTGATTGACCTCAAATTTTGCACACAAGTCATAAATGACTCAATGAACCTATTCCAATATTCGAAATCAAAATCCGAGCTCGGTAACCACAAAGTCAACTCTCGATTAAACTTCTCAACTCTCCAAACTTCTAATTTTCCATTTTTTTCCATTTCAAGCCAAAATCACCTACGGATCTCCAAATCACTATATGGATACACTCCTAAGTCCAAAATCCCCTATGGAGCTACCAAAACTGTCAAAAATTCCACTGGAGCCATTTACACATAGGTCAACATCCTGTCAACTTTTTTTAACTCGGGCTTTAAACCTTGGGACTAAGTGTCCCAATTCATTCTGAAACAACCCCGGAACCAAACCAACTGCCTTGGAAAGTGACATAACAACAATTAAGTATAGTAAGTAGTAAATGGGGGAATGGGGCTAAAACACTCAAAATGACCGGCCGGGTAGTTACAAGTACAACACGTGCTTTCAGAACTAATAGTCACATTTTCCCTTGGCCAAGCACCTGCATAAGTTAGTCTGTAACGTAACAAAATTAAAAAAGGAATGGAGTTCGTAACTTAGCGGTAGTACCGCTTTAAGTGTGCCACGTTCTAGTTGTTCAGTAGTTGTACATCGTTTCCCGATTCGAGTTTATACGAGCCTTTGTCGGTTATTCCAGCAACTTTATGCGGTCCTTCCCAATTTGGGACCATTTTTCCCCATTTGGGTTCTTGGTGTGTATTTTTACTTTTCTCAATACCAAGTCCCCCAATTGAAAATATTGAAGGTTGGATCTTTGGTTGTAGTACCTCCCTACTTGCTACTTATGGGCGGCCAACCGGACCAGGGCGCCTTCCTGCCTTTCGTCCAATAATTAAAGGCTTGTGGTCATAGCCTCGTCATTTGACACTTCGGTAGCAGACTGGAACTTGAGGTCGGTTCCCCTACCTCGACTAGTATTAAGGCTTCCACTCCGTAGACTAGAAAGAATGGTGTCGCCCCGGTACTCGACTTCAAAGTCGTACGGTATGTCCACAAGACTTCGGGTAAGATTTCCTTCCACTTTCCCTTCGAACCGGTTAATATCTTTTTCAGGTTTTGGAGTATAGTTTTGTTCGTCGATTTTTCTTGCCTATTACCACTAGGGTGGTAAGGCATTGATAATATCTTCTTGATCATGTGGTATTCGAAAAACTTACTTACCTTGCTGTCGATGAATTATTTTTCGTTATGGCAAACGATCTCTGTTGGTATCCCAAATCGACATATTATATGATCCAGATGAAGTCGATGACTTCTTTCTCCCGGACCTTCTCGAACACCTGAGCCTCGACCCATTTGGAAAAATAATCGGTCATGAATAGTATGTATTGGACCTTATGGGGCGCCCAAGGCAGGGGGCCGACAATATCCATTCCCCACTTCATAAACGGCCATGGCGACAGGACCGGGTGGAACATCACTTCCAGTTGATGAATCATCGAGGCGTGTCTTTGGCACTTATTGTATTTCTGTACGAAGTATTTTGCACCCTTCTCCATTTCATTCCAATAGTAGCCAGCTCTGATTAGCTTTGAAAGTAAGGATTCTGCCCCCCGAATAGTTCCCGCAAGTGCCCCAGCGGAATTCTCTCATGGCGTATTCGGTCTCTCCCGGACCTAAGCATCTAGCTAGTGGGCCAAAGCAAGATCTTCTAAACAATACCCCCTTCGACTAAGATAAATTTGGCAGCTTTAGTGGGTGCGGCTCTCGATTCCTTGGAATCCGGTGGAAATTTTTCTGTCTTCGGGTAGTCTATATATTTTTTTCTCCAATCCCAGATCAGAATTGTCGAGTTTACTTCAACGTGACTTTCTTTTACCATCAAGTTCATCAGTTGCACCACTGCCTCGAGATGAATTCATCGGAGTCAACGGACGACCCCAAGTTGGCCAGTGCATCGGCCTCACTGTTTTGGTCTCGAGGTATGTGCTACAGAGTCCATTCCTTGAATTGGTGCAGGGTTACCTTCAATTTTTCCAAGTACCTCCGCATTTGTTCCTCTTTTACTCTGAACGTTCCGTTGAATTGACTTATAATGGGGAGAGAGTGATGTTTGGCTTCGATCACTTTGCCCTCGAGGCTCTTAGCCAGTTCTAGACCTGTAATCATAACTTCTTACTCGGCTTCATTGTTAGTCAATTTAACAGTTCTAATAGACTGTCTAATTACACTTCCCTCGGGTGGTTTTAACACGAAACCGATCCTGGAACTTTTTGTGTTGGATGAACCATCCGTGAATAGGGTCTAGATTCACGAATTAGTCCCTGGGGTGAGCAAAAATTCCCTTTCGACCTCCGGTATCAAGGCCAGTGTGAAGTCGGCCACGAAGTCTGCGAAAATTTTAGATTTTATGGCAGTCTGGGGTCGGTACTCGATAATGTACCCACTAATATCCATGACCTATTTGGCCAGCCGGCCCGAGATCTCAGGCTTATGCATGATATTCCTCAGTGTGTAAGAGGTTACGACACATATGAGGTGTCATTGAAAGTACGGTTTTAGTTGCCTGGAAACGCTTAGCAAGGCGAGCGCTAACTTAGCTAGGTGAGGATACCGTATTTCGGGATTGCCTAGGGTTCCACTAACATAATAAATAGGAAATTGTATACCTTCTTTCTCCTAGACTAAGACACCACTTAGCGCCACCTCGAAAATCGCCAATTAGAGGTACAGTTGTTCGTCTGCCTTCGGAGAGTGCAACAAAGAGGGGGCTCGTCAGGTATCACTTGAGTTCTTCCAAAGCTTGCTGGAATTTTGGAGTCCAAGAAAAATTGTTCTTCTTTTCAATAGTGAGAAGAACCAATGGCTCTTAGTTGACGACCTTGAGATGAACCGGCCCAAAGCTGTTATCCGTCCGGTTAGTCTTTGAATTGCCTTGACGTTGTCGACTATGGAGATGTTCTCTATGGCCTTTATTTTGACGGGGTTGATCTCTATCTCACAATTAGATACCATGAACCCAAGAAACCTGCCTGAACCGACCCCAAATGCACAATTCTCCGAGTTTAGCTTCATGTTGTACTTCCTTAGTGTGTCAAAGGTTTCCAGCAAATGTTTTAAATGATCCTTTACTCACAGGGACTTGACCAACATATCGTCAATATAAACTTCCATTGATTTTCCTATTTGTTCTTCGAACATCCAGTTTACTAGGAATTGGTATGTGGCGTCGACGTTCTTTAGTCCAAACGGCATTACATTATAGCAGTAGGTAACGAACTTTGTTATGAAAGAAGTCTTCTCTTGATCGTCCTGGTCCATCCGAATTTGGTTGTATCCAGAGCGTCGAGAAAAGTAAGTATCTCATGTTCGGACGTCGCGTAGATCATTCGATCGATGTTAAGCAAAGGGAAAGAATCCTTAGTAAATGCCTTGTTTAGATCCTTATAATCTACACGCATTCTCACTTTATTCCCCTTTTTAGGTACTACCACTACATTAGCTAACCAATCAGGGAATTTAACTTCCCAGATGGAACCTATTTTTGAACGTTTAGATACCTCATCCTTGATGAATGTATGTTTGATCTCGGACTATGGAATTATCTTCTGCTTGACCGGTTGGAACTTAGGATCCAAACTCAACTTATGACTGGTTACCTATGGTGGGATCCCTATCATGTCTAGAAAAAACAATCAGCATTAGCTTTAACAAAATCAGTAAGTTTTTTTCATGAACTCGGAGGTTAACCCCGTGCCCAGTATACCTTTCAATCTGGTAGCTGCTCGATTAATATAACTTGATCCAAATCCTCGACCATTGATTTGGGGACGTCGATGTCATTGAGTGTTATGAATAATCTCGGGACACTGTAATCGTCCTCACCATCCGTTGTTCTTCCTATTTTTCTAGTTCGGCTTGGGCTGGTACCGTTGATTGCTATTTAGTTTCTTCTTTTTTGGACAATCCCGCACTTCTTGATATTGAGATCGAGGGTACCAAAATCAGTTCATCGATAACAAACATTTACCTTGTGGTCGACTGCTCTCCGTAGATCATTTTAACTCCCCTGGCGTGGGAACTTTCAGCACCTGGTGTAAGGTTGAAGGTACCACCCTCATGTTGTGGACCCATGGCCTTCCGAACAAAGCGGTGTATCTCATATCCCCTTCGATCACGTAGAACTTCATTTTTTGGGTTGTCACGGCAGTGTTTACCAACAAAGTTATCTCTCCTTTCGTGGTCTCACATGCCATGTTGAACCCAACCCGGACCACCGATAGGATTTGATCATGTAACCCCAGTTGCTCTACAACCCTTGATATTATGATGTTGGCCGAGCTACCTGGATCAATCAACACACATTTAAATCGAGATTTATTGATAAGTACAGATATTACCAGTGCATCATTGTGAGGTAGTATTATGACCTCAGCGTCTTCATCGCTGAACAAGATAGCTTCCTTTGAAATGTAATCCCGGGTGCATTTTCCCTCGTAATAAATGCTTTAGTGCATTTTGGCATTGGCTCTTGGGGAACATCGACTCCCCCAATGATCATGTTTATCACGTGTTGAGGCTCCTCTTGTTCGAAATGTTTGTTGGAATCCCTGATCCTGAAGTGGTTTTTGGCTCGCTCACTTAGTAATTTTCGAAGGTGCCCAATGTTGAATAATCGAGCACCTTTTTCTCTTAATTGTCAGCAATCTTCGGTCCTATGACTATGAGTGACATGATATATACATATCAAACTAGGATCTCTCCGTGTAGGTTCGGATTGCAATGGTCGGGCCACTTGGTCTCTTTGGTTTGCCCTATGGACGACACGATGCTTTCAGCGTCCACGTTGAAATTGTACTCCAATAATCTTGGTGATTCCCTACTCCCGAGCGACCTGTCGAACCCACTCTTTCTCATCAAGCCCCGACCACTCGGCCCTCGATCACTAATCTTCTCGTTTCTAGTTGGGTGATGCCCGGATCCGTTTCCCCTCCGATCTGTGTTGTATGCCTGATACTGATCTCAAACTGGCCTTAGCTCTTGATCAAGGTCCCTCTTTGATCTATCATATGTTCTGATGGGTAAACATATCCAGAAGGGGCACTAAGTTGATCGTCTTCACCTATTCTTTGATTGGTATCTGTTGTGGACGTCGGCTCAGGTTACGTTGGGTACTCCACCAAATTCATTTAGTTGTTTAGAGGCCACAGAACTTCGGGGGTTTATCCCCTGGCTGAATGCTTGAACTGCCCAGTTATCCGCTACTGGTGGCAGGTCTATCCGTTCCATTTAGAATCTTGACACGAATTCCCTGAGCATCTCGTTATCCCTTTGTTTGACCTTAAAAAGATTTGACTTTCGAGCCTCGACCTTGATGGCCCGGTATGGGCCTTTACAAAAGCATCTACAATCATAGCAACCGAGTCAATGGAATTTGGAGGCAGGTTGTGATACCATATCATTTCCCCCTTGGACAAAGTTTCCCCAAACTTTTTCAGTAACACCGACTCGATTTCATTATCTTTCAAGTCGTTCCCTTTGGTCGTGCACCCATAGGAGGTTACATGCTCATTTGGATCCGTGGTCCCATTATACTTTGGAATGTAGGGCATTCAAAAACTCTTCGGGATCATCTTTGGTGCCACGCTCGGGGGGAAGGGCTTCTGGATAAATTTTTGGAGTCAGGTCTCTTCAATATCGGAGGTGCTCCCGGGATCTTATCGACCCTGAAGTTGTATATTTTACTTTCTTATCACTGTCCTTATTCTTTTTCTCGCCTGACTCCAACCATTTTGTTAATTCTTCGAGCATCTTCATTACCTTAGAAGTTTCTCCGGGCTTGACTTCACCCGGGCTTACGGCATCTTGTTTATCTCTACGCGTATTTTTCTAGGATTGTTCGGCTCGACCCTGCTAGGGGTGTGTCTTTGGTTCTGCAGCTGCACTATTGCTGCTTGTTGAGCATGCAACATATCTAAAATCAATCATAAGCTCAGCCTATCACCTTCACCTTCGGGCACTTCTCGAGCCGTTGGTCGTTGTCCCCTGCAAACACTGTTTTCAGGATCAATGGGTAAATTAATGTTGATGGCCACCTGCGAGTTAGCATCGACCGGATCGGCGGCTGGGACACCATTGAGATCTGCATAAGGCACATCATTATTGGGAATTACATTATTATTTGAGTTGTAATAGCCTGACTGAACGTCAACGTTCAAGTGAGCAGATGACATCCTTAAGCTGGCCTCGAATTAAGATTTCAAATAAAAAGTGTAAAATATGGTGTGTTATGGAGATTCTTATAAATTACCACTATTATTCTTAGCCTCACGGTGGGCGCCAAATTATTTACCCCAAAAATGAGTAACAATTAAATTTGTATGCAGTTTAAAGGATACGAAGTATAATTCAATACAAATAATTAAGAATAACATATAAATGAATTCAAATGAAACAAACGATCAAACCAATGGCAATGTAATGACCAAGCATGATTTTAGATTGAACAGCATGACTCGCCTTCGATTGGACCCTCAGTATAAGATAGATCGCGAGTGAAGAAAAGAAGAAATGAGTAATGCCTTGAAAAGTAGTTAGAAGACAAGAGTAAAGTTTTATTGCTTTGAATTGTGTGTTACGATGTGTTAGAATAAAGAAAAACTTCTCATTTATATAGTAGGAGAATTTCAGTCCTAGTACAAGTCTATAAAGGGTAAAAATCTTTTTTTTCGGTAATTGTTGCTCCACAATTGATACTGAACGGGATCCACGCCGTAATATCCAGTTGAGGGAGAATATTACGGCCTCCTATCCGTCATGCATAACCATTCACCTCGTCTCCCGAGGTCCAAAAGTTGTACTTAGTCCGGGGTACGTCGCTTTACCGTATTTGATCTCAGATACATCGTTCATTCTCCCTGGGTCTCGATACGAGGGGTTCCTGCCCTCGATTAGAATGACGTCGAGTCGCGGATCCCCTCCGTTCTCTCATAGGGGAATCGGGGAAAACTTTACCCCGAATTTACCCGTACACAATATGTACTACAACAATGATCGTATTCTTAATAGACTTGGTAGGAGTTGGTCCAATTTGTGGAGTACGCTTTTTCACATTGTTGCGTAGGAATTGTTAGGCAAACCTTGAACGTTGAACGATTGAGCGCTTTGATAAGCCTCTCAAAAGGTAAGTCACACACGTGAGCTTTAGTATGTAGTGCCGGCTCAGAAACAAGCCCCGAGCGAGTCCCAAGAAATCTTTTAAATACTAACAACGGACGTATACTTCATTTCATGCACCTATACGATAATAATCCCTCTGTTTCAATTCACGTGAATTTATTTCTGTTTTAGTCCGAAAAAGAATTATCTATTTCCCTATTTAGAAACAATTTACCTTTATGCAATGATTTATAGCCACACAAACATGGGCCTTATTTTATACCATAAGTTCAAAAAAATTCTTTCTTTTCTTAAACTTCGTGTCCGATCAAATAAATTCACATAAATTGAAACGGAGGGAATACGATATAAGAGAGGTGAATCAAGTCGTTACCGATTTACTTATTTTGAAATCAGCAAATTAATTCAAAATTACATTTGATTTGTTAATCATCAAAACTCATATAATTCAATATCGACTGAATTGATCCGGCCAGCACATAACTATTATGCTCGAAAATATCTTTGTACGTAGGGAGGATATATACAGGGAAGATACATAATTGGCTATGACAAGTTCAGAGCATTCAACAGTTCCAGACACTTTTGTCTTTACACGATAGTTGTGAAAGAATCAGTCTCCACGTTTTTTTTGTAAGCGTTTTAGGTGGTCCATTTATGTTCAGCATAAAAGGACTCGAGGGTGTCATCATGCCTTTGTCTACTAAATATAGGATAGTCCTTGTGAACCTGTGATCCTATGCATGCATCATATCCTGTATAATGAATATGTCCCTCAGTCCACGTGTCGCCTATACATGCATCATATCTTGATAATGAATATGTCCCTCAGTCCACCTGTCGCGATCCGTTACATTAAGTTTTCGCTGTTCGTGGGATTCGGAGAGTCCATTATATATAACCTTATTTTGCATTTCTGCAAAAGACTGTTTCCACAGCTCGAATCTGTGATCTCCTAGTTATATGGCAACAACTTTACTTAAGGCTCCCCTTCAATCTAAATGTGCGCATGTTTGTTTGAATATTAAAGTTATTAAAAAAATACATCTTTATTAAACTCGATTGAAGAATTAACTCAAATAGTCGCTTACCCTATCGCTTAAACTAAAAATAATCGGTGAATGTATAATATATGTATATTTTTTGTATTAAATGTGTATAATTGTGTACAATCTATGTGTGTGACTAAAAAAAATAAACAATTAATATATTTTTTGTATACTAATATATAATATGCATGTATATTTTTTACATATCAGTGTATATTTTCTGTTGGCGAGACTCATAATATGTTGAAAACCTTATTGTTGCAATTCCGAGACTCCGATCCGAAATATATGATTAAGAATGAAAATATTATATTCATGCCTACTCATATGTCATCTCATCTTGTAATCTCTCATTCTTCCTCCTTTTTGTGTGTCCTTTTGACTATTTCCTTAAAGAGAAAAGAGTGAAACATATATATATTTATGCGAACGAAAATATATTTAATGTAAGGTAAGGTAATAGACAATAAGATTATTAAGCCTAACCAACATGTCATTATTGAGATATACTATTAATCATGCGATTTAGATATAGTAGTTTATTTTATTCTTTATGGAATAATTATTTATTTAATTTATCCAATTCAATAAAGTACAATTTTAAATAGATCATTTGTTACATGTGTGTCATTTTAGTTATGTAGTAGACAATTTAGTGTGTGGAGTCTTAGCTCAATCAAAAGAATAAATTGTTGGTTCTCATAATTAATAAACTATGTTCACAATCAAGGATATTGTTGGACAAAATATCTTGATGATTGTAGCACAATATTATAGTATAATTTGTCTTGATTATGGGAGTGATTTTACTCAGACTTCTTGTGCTAGTATACTCAGTGTATATTGACCGGACCAAGAGAGAAAAGATGTTTTTGTACTGAATATATAAAATATTTTCTCTAATTCGTTAAATGAGCTTATACTCCTAATCTTGATATATTATTATGATCAATGTAATTTGTTTATTGTTTTGATTTATCAAAAGGTACGACTCTATTCAGAGTTAGTGTATGCCTAATAGACTGGACAATAACGAATAATATTTGTGAATAATAATTAGTTGATAGAATCCATGACTCGGTTTTGAGTTTGATGATACCCCTTTATGTAAGCTTATAAGTTTTCATGTGAAAATCCGGCCGGTGGATTTTGTATTTGTCACATGAAATAGTTTAAGCGGAATTGTAAAGAATTTAATTAGTTGATTAAATTAAATTTTTAATGATTTAATTTAATTAACTGGTATTTGAGATCTTAACATGGGGAATTAAAATAAGTGTTATTGAATTTTCGAAATTCATATTGAGGAGTTCATTTTTTAGTGGAATAAATTGTAATTAATTATAGTAAAAATCAATTCATGCTAATTTCGAATTAATGCTATAATTGGTAACCTCTTATTATTTCTGTGGTCCCTGCTATACCTAGTAAAAACCTTAACAAGACTTGGGTAAAAAGTGACTTGGGAGAAAAGTCATCTAGTAGAGCTGGAGTGAGATTCTACTTGAAAAAGCAGAATCCTACACGTTTTTGGTAGCATAATTTCGGCCAAAAATAACTCTACTCAAGGAAGACTAATTTCACCTAATTACTTATTTTTAGAGTTGTATTGTTTTTGTTCATCCGTCCAAAGTTTTACTGGGCATATAGTAGAAAGCTGCAGTCCTGGATTCTTGTTGTTTGGAAAATTTGTGCAACGATTTCAAGAGGTTAGTGTTTCTAATTTTGCCATTATAGCATTGTCTAGTTTACATATATTTGATACCTGAATTGTATGCTTATTTTCGTTGCGCATGTTCTACCGGTCACTTGATACACTTTATCCTTTGTTTATAGGAGTATTTATTTTATATTAAATAGTAAATATCAAAAGCAATCCAGTACAGATCCTATGCAAGAAAGAAAAGTATAGTTAGGAAGAAAAACAAATAAAAACGTTAATCATGATTATGGTTTCAATTTTGCTATTTTCTCAACAACAACAAAAAAAACAGATATTTACATTAAATAAAGATTATGTTAAATTGATTTACGTCTTATAACACACATGACGTACGCAACAGTTTTAATTCTTAAATTAAAAATTATGTCGTTTAATGAAGATTTTATGCGACATAAAAGCAGAAACTACTACTCAATATTCACTACTAAAATCGGCAAAAAAGCGACCACGAAAAGCGACCAACTTTGATCGCTAAACAGTGCAAAAGCGACCAAAAGGCATCCAAAATAATTTGGTTGCTTTTTCGTTGATCCCTTTAATTTAGGGACCAAAGTTGGTCGCTAATTAGCGACCAACTTTGGTCTCTAAGTTAAAAGGACCAAATATTCCGGTATCAAAAAAAATGACCAACTTTGGTCGCTATATTATTTTAATAATATAAATTTAGCGACCAAAGTTGGTCTCTATTTTTAAATTACGTTATTTATTTATTTATTATTATATAAAATATAGCGACCAACTTTGGTCTGTAAAAAAATAAAATCTGGAAAATAGCGACCAAAGTTGATCGCTATTTTATAATTTTTTTAATTTTTTTTAATAAAAAGCGACCATAATTGGTCGCTAATTTCAACAATTTAATTTTTTTATTAAATAAGCGACCAACTTTGGTCGCCAATTTTCAGGAAAAAAAAAATTTAATAAAATAGCGACCAAAGTTGGTCGTTATTCTGGAAATCTGGGTTAGTTAGCGACCAACTTTGGTCGCTATTGCCCAGAAAAGAAAAAAAAGTATAGAATAGTAACCAAATTTGGTCGCTTTTCTGCGTATTATTTTGGCAGAAACTGCCTATTTTGGCAGCTACACCACCTGCCAGCATACCAAATCCTATTACAACAACAACAACAACAATACGAACTACAACAACAACAACAACAACAACAATACGAACTACAACAACACAACAACAATACGAACTACAACACAACAACAACAACAATACGAACTACAACACAACAACAACAACAATAACACAACAACAACATTAAAACCAATATTAAAATCAACAAAGTATAAAGTTCAATAGAACTAACACATTAAACTAACAAAACTAAGTTAACACTTATTACAAGCCCATTCCGAAAACGGACCAAAGTTATATTGTCTTGTTCAAAGTATATAAAAGTACTCAAGGATTGTTTCATTCAACATCATTATCATCATCGTTTGATGAAGCTTCATTATCAAGACGGTAATGAGAAGGGACATTTTGAGGAAGACGAGAATAACGATCACGGGGAGGACGGGAGGAACGCTCACGTTCAAGTTGAGCCTCTGGCGATGACTCGCGAGACCGGGGAATCGGAAAAGCTCCAGAAGCTAGGAGAGCTTTAAGCTGAGCTTGCATGCCATGGTACTGAGCTTGCATGCCAACGTACTGAGCATCTCTAAGCTTTTCTCTTTCCTTGGCAGCTTCTAGCTCAGATGTGAACTTTGTCACACTCTCCCGCATAGCGGAGAGGCTCTCCCCATGAAGTTGCTCGCCTTATGCGGGAGAGGATCTCCCCATGAAGTTGCTCGCCTTGCGAGGAATTCCCTATTCCTTGCATTCCATAGTGATAGAGATGGAACTTCTTAGTAGGAAGCCCGTATACCTTCCCCCATTTTGCACCGCCAGCAGCCTCCATCCATATTCTTNCTGCGTATGAATTCCTCCACCTCAGCTGTGAAGCGATCCTATAAGAAAAATTACATTGAATTAGTATTTCAACATTTATATAAATGTAAATCAAAATACTTAATGAAAAGTGAAAACTTACATGTACAGTCGAGGCTCGGCCCTTGATCCACCTTTCTTGATCCATCTCTTTCTTCTTCTTGACAATATGAGTCTCCTTGAATAACTCATCTTGCTTCATTGGACGCCCCAACTTCTTTTCCTGAAACTTATAAATTTTAGTTAATAAACATAATACATATACTTTGAAAATTAAAATAAATTAATCAATAACGTACCAATCTTCTTTTTATTGTCCCTTGGCTGATCGCACCTCCAGTGTGCAAGGACCCTCCCTTCTCGGATGCGCGAACTTTCTTTCCTTTTTCGCTCTTCTGTAAGAAGGTTGCGGTAAGCCATTGCCTTTGCAAATCCTCCGATAAATGTTGAAGCAACCAGTTAGGCTTCTTGTTGAACTGTCTAGTTTTGGAGAAACTATGTGACAACCGCTTCCGAGCTTTGAGGTTAAAATTTGCAGCCACTTTCGCGCTATAGCGGTGTTCCCATACACACTTGTTCTGTATTTCAAAAGTTAAATATTATATGGAAATATCATAAATATAAATAATTATACTGCTTAAAAGAACATTTACACCTTAAATTCATTGAAAATTTGCTCCTTCAGCGTGAATGGGAATTCACTCCAACTCGTATAGGGTGCATCATAAAGCTTTATGGTGGCTTTGGTGATTATCCTCGTAGTAATATTACTCGGGATGAACCTGCAATTTAACAAAATGGAGGACACATTAATATCTTAGTACAAATTGTACAAAATAATAAACGTAAAAATAACAAATTACTCTTACCCATCACCCTCAGGGACTATGATGATCCTGCCATACTGATCATGATGCACCTCTTCGTCATCATCAGCATCATCGTCTGAAACTCGTACATTAGACGCATGTGTGGAAGGTGTAGGGGGTCAGAGCTACTATCTCGCAGGCGAAGGCCTGAAATAGATGGAGTCCCTATGAAGATGGCTTTGATCCCTGTGACTCCGACATAGCTGGATAGACGGCAAGTGGTTGTGACACTGATGGTTGTGACCCCCGTGGCTATGATACGGATGGATGTGATCCATATGGTCGTGAGGCAGCTGGACTGTATGACGGACGTACAGTCATATGGGCCTGTGATGAAAGACCCGGTGTCTACACAAAGACGTAGGGCTGGTGATGTTGTGGCACCTCATAATAGTCATCGGGTGGAGGATAAGACATAGGCGCAGGCATCGGCATATCTGAAGAGGATGGAAAAGATGGATGATTATCTTGTACCCTCCTCTTTCCCTTACCAGCCTTTTGTCGACCCCGAGAACCAGTAGGGTCATCATTACCTCGACCCTTGCCTGTCATCTGCATAATATAATACATATTTAGATTGAAACATATAAGAAACTAGCTATAAAACGAGAGTTATTAAAGAAACCAACTTTTTAAAGCTCATCGACGTATTGTTCCTCGTCCGAGAATTCTTATTCCTCACTAGTTTGAGCTTCATCAGTTGATTCTACTTCCTCATTTTCTAAGACTGTTACTTCATCTATATCAACTTCTTCCAATATGTGTGCAGGATGTTCCAAATCATTTTCTAAAAGTTCGTCCACTATTTGGTGAACGCTGGAGACATCGTTTTGATAAGCAACATCTAACACATTCTCGACTTCCACCCTACCTACAGGCTTAGTTTTAATTACAACCCACTAATCAGACGTATTCCGTCGCAATGGATAAGGAGCATAATATACTTGCCTAACATTATGTGCAATTATGAAAGGATCATAGCAATCATACTCCCTCGTATGATTAACCTCAATTATGTTGTATTAGTTGTGTACTCTTGTACCTCTTGTTGGATGTGGGTCAAACCACTTGCATCTAAAGAGTATCAATTTCTTATATGGCCAACCTGCATATTCTAGTTCAATTATTTCTTTGAGCACACCATAATAATCAATATCTCCAACTTGATTGCCATCACCTCCTTGAACCCACACCTCGTTGTTGTTGCTATTTTTATTTTTAGAGCAATCCTCTGTATGAAACTTATAACCATTCACAACGTACTTAGACATTGTCGTGACCTGAAGCCCAGGTCCCCAAGATATATCTTTCAAAAATCTATTTGCACCATTATTTGGATCATTTACCTACATATTGTTAAAAAAATTCATAAGTTAGCGTAACTCCCAAACATTGTTTACCTACATAGTGTTAGAATATTATAAGGATAAACTTACAAATTGTTTGAACCACGTATCAAATCCCGTATATACAGCATCATGGCCAAATTGACCCACGAAGTGACTGTGACACATCAAATATTTTTAGTAGTTGCATTGAGATGTAATCACATTAAATTTTATATTTTGATAACTACTAAATCAATACTTACTTGAGAAATGGTACAACTTCGGGACAATTTAGTAACACATGAAGTGTAGTTGACTTGTACTCCATATCACTCAAACTTCTCTTTCTAACATCCTTTGAACATCGGCCTGGTTGATTGAATATGGACAATAGGCGGATATAATGGATTATTCACACATTCAACCGTTTTCTTATTGGGCCTATTCCTAGCACATCTCACCTTACTCTCAAAATAATAAGAGCAAAAATGAGAAGTTTCCTTTGCAAGATAAGCTTCGCATATAGATCCTTCAATCCTATTCCTTTGCTTAACAAATTGTTTGCATTTGTCAATTGTCCTACATACTTTCAGGTTAGCCAAGAACATTCACATAAAAAAAGTTACATGAAACTTATAATATTACCTCTCAAAGGGATACATCCATCTGTATTGAGCAGGCCCTCCAAGTCGTGCCTCGTGTACAAGGTGGATTGGAAGGTGTTCTATCACATCATAAAAACCACATGGAAATATCTTTTCCATCTTAGTATATGTTACACGAATGTTCTGATCCATCCGGAGTAGGTTTTCTTCCCTTAATGTGGAAGAATACAAGTCTTTGAAAAATAAACTAGTCTCTGTGATGGGTTTCCAGATTCGTTCAGGCAAATCACAAAATGCAATAGGCACTAAGGTCTCCATGAAAACATGACAGTCATGACTTTTCAAATGGCTCAACTTCCCTACCTCCATATCAACTTTTTTTCCAAGATTCGACGCAGAACCCTCAGGCATATTCAATTTCGTTACCCAATCACAAATTTGCCGTCTTTCTTCCAAAGTGAATGTGTAACTTGCTTTGGGCTTGAATATCTTACCATTGTTTTCTGTCTGCAAGTATAATTCAGGCCGCCTGCAATATTCTTGTAAGTCCATTCTAGCCTTCGGGTTATCCTTTGTCTTACCTTTAACATCCATCACTGTTTTGAACAAATTGTCAAAATAATTCTTCTCAATATGCATGACATAAAGGTTGTGACGGAGAAGATTATCCTTCCAATAAGACAACTCCCAATATATACTTTGTTTCGTCCAATTATGAGTAATGTCGTAGCCGGGAATCTATAAGGTGGAGTTTCAGTAACTTTACTGAAGTTCTGGACCCTCTCCCAAATTTCCTCACCTCATAGTATTGGAGGTGGAGAATCATACTCCATTTTATTCTTTTTGAATGAATTTTTCATCCTTCTAAACTCATGATCAGGAGGCAAGAAT
>ML362916.1:0-31833 GCA_005239505.1 Nicotiana paniculata | reverse complement strand
ATCAATTGATTTATTGAGATTTTTATAGGACGATACGGCGAGTAAAAATCACATGCTCACAAAGCTTGAATTTTGTAGAGAAATTTGTGGCATTTTATCCACGAGCTCTCTCTTGCTTCTTGTTATATCTTCTGGTGTCTTTTATGGGTTATGAAGATCCCTATTTATAGTTGTGGAAGGGAAGAGTTATGGTGAGAAGAAACTTTTTCTGACCAATCAGATTGAAGCGTGACAAGGCCACATTTGATTGGTCACGTGTGGCACAATTTCATTAGCCATTTAATTTGACTAGGCATGCCTTGTCATTTTGACACGCGGCATGATCTTATTGATTTTTTTTCGTTTGACTTAGCGTTCCACGTCATTTGACACGTGGCACCAAACTGGACCTCTAGGAGGATGACACATTGGGCCTAATGAAGTGGGTTCATCATTTGTATCCCAACTAAATATACTTACCCAATTAATATTTATTGGACTTAAGCAATTAATCTAGTTATATTAACCCATAATATTTATTTGGACTAAAATATTTAAATATAATCTAAATTATTTATTGAATTTAAATTCAATAAGTTTTGCATGCCTACAAATGCTCCCTACTTCAAGACTTGCTGGAGTACAAGATTGTTAGAACCTCAGAGACAAAGACTTGAAGTAAACATTTAAGCCCTTGAGTTTAAAACGTAATTTGTTTCTTAGATATGCCAAACCTACCAGACTTGAAAAAATCTTTCATTTACTTTAGAAAGATTTAAAAATTCCTTAATTTCAGTAGCTTCCAATCTCAAATTAAAATGAAAATTGCTTACATGGAAATTGAGACTTAATTTCCATTGCTATTATCAGGACCTTTTTCCAAGGTAAAAAAGTAACGACCCGACCGGTCGTTTTGAGAATTTGCATTTCACTTGATAATTAATGGGCATGATTGGATCCGTATGATGTATTATGACTTATGTGAATTGTCGATTTTGGTTTTCAGGTTATTCGAAATCGATTTGGAAGAATGGATTTCATTGTTAAAGCTTTAAATTGAAAGAGTCGATCAAGTTTGACTTTTGTGAATTTGACACAGGAACAGAGTTTTGATGGTTCTGATAGGCCCGAATGGTTATTTTGGACTCAGGCGTATGCCCAGATTTACATATGGGTGTTTCTAGAAGGTTTCGGCACAAAATGGAAAAAAATAGAATATTTGAAGGTTTGGAAAGTTCATAAGTTTGATCGGAAGTCGACTTTGAGGATGTCAGATTCCGACTGTGATTCCAGGAATTGGAGTAGCTTCGTTATGTCATTTGGGACTTGTGTGCGAAATTTGGGTTTATTCTAGGTTGATTTGATATGTTTCGGCGCGAGCTTAGGGAATCGAAAGTTCAAAGTTCATAGAGTTTGATTTGATGTGTGATTCATCGTTTTGATGTTTTTATGTGTGACTCTCAGGCCACGAGTAGGTCCGTGTTGTGTTATGGGACTTCTTGGTATATTTGGACGGGGTCCCGAGTGGCTCGGGTGAGTTTCGGACGAGGTTCAGATCATTTTTATTTCATGTTAAATTGTTGAGGTTGCTGATTCTGGTGTGACCGTACCTGCGGAGTATTGAGTACAGGTGTGGAGCCCCAAAAGTGGCAATGTCATTGCAAAAACGTGAAGGGGAGCTGGGTATGGGGATCGCAAGTGCGGGTGTTTGAGCGCACCTGCGCAACCGCATATGTGGTTCAAGTGCGCACAAGCGTGATCACATAAGCGGGTTAAAGATCGCAGAAGCGATGGTTGCTGGTTAGGGGCTCTTCGCAAAAGCAAAACATTTACCGCAGAAGCGGTGGTCGCAAATGCGACATTTTAGCCGCATATGCGAAAATACTGGGTAGAAGCTATAAAATCGAGGTTTTGGTTCTTTCTTCATATTTTGAGATGTGGGACTCGGATTGGGGCGATTGTTGGAGAAATTTTCATCACAAGGATTGGGGTAAGTGTTCTACACTTGGTTTTGATTTTATTCCATTAATCTATCTTCAGTTTTGGTAATTGATTGATGAATTTTAAAGAGGAAATTAGGGGTTTTAGCCTAAAGTTCATAAAGTAAAATTTTGAGTTTTGAACATCGATTTGGAGTCGGATTTGAGTGAAACTAGTATGGTTGGACTCGTAATTGAATGGGTTGCGAATTTTGTGAGTTTTATCGGGTTCTGAGGTGTGGGCCCAGGTTGGACTTTTTGGCCGATTTTGAGATTTTGATTAAAGATTCGACCTTTATAGATTGGGTTTGTTTCCTTTGGAATTATTTGATGCATTTGAGTTGCTTTTGGCTAGTTTTGAGCCGTTCAGAGGTCAGTACGCGCGGGATGGCATTTTTGGAGCATTGCTTGGCTTGATCAGTATTGGAATTTGACTTCTTCGAGGTAAGTAACACTTCTAAACTTAGTGTTGAGGGTATGAAACCTCGAATTACGTGCTATGTGATTGGTGTTGAGGTGAGCACATGCTAGGTGACATGCGTGTGGCGTGCACTGTGTGAATTGTGACTTCGTTATTCCTGTGGATACTGTGTAGTTACCTAATCTTAACTGTAACCATGAAATTTATACGTACTTGAGCTATTGAATTGTGATCCATGTTAGAAACCATGTCTAGGTTACATGTTTATCCTTTTGGGACCCACTGAGGTCATTTTTGTTGTTGAGTTATCTGTTTTCATTACATTACATACTCAGTTATACGCATTCATATGCACATCATATCTCAGTATCTGTTGTTATTTATTGATACATCATATCATCATTTTTTGACTAGTTTCATGACATTGTGAGCCTGTGAGAGAGAGACTGGAGAGGTTGATGACTGAGTGAGGCCGAGGGCCTGATTATGAGACATATATGGGATCAGACTGCATGTCGCATCGAGTTTTACTGATTTATGATAGCTCTTGGGCTAAAGGAGCCCCTCCGGAGTCTGCACACACCCCTAGTGAGCACAATTGATTATATATATATATATATATATGTGTGTGTGTGTGTGTTGCACGCCGCAACGAGGCTTATGGCTATATATTTGGATCGGGTTGCACGCCGCAATGAGACTTATGGATATATATATATATATATATATATATATATGTGTGTGTGTGTGTGTGTGTGTGTGTGTGTTGTTGATAACCAATTTTTCCTCAAAATTATTTTCAAATTTGCATATATACCTTCAAAATCACTTTTATAATGATTGGCATTTTCCATGAATTTTTTCATATTTTTATCAAACTTTTTCCCATTTATCTTATATTTTTATTCAATAATTATCCATAAATTATGTTATAAATAATTTCAAAATATTTTCCAACTCAACATCTTGCTTTGAATCCTATTTTACCCCATTAGGATTTGATTATTTTCCAAATTAGCCAATATTGGCATTATTTAGCTAAATTTAACAATTTTTGCAACAATAGCACAAGTGCACACTTATATCGTTTTAAAATCTATAACTGATTATTTTTACATTTTTATACTAGTTAATCATCTCAATTCCATTTATTTGGTCTTAATTCCATTTTACACAATTATTAGTTTTTTTAAATTAATATATCATCCTATTTTTATGGGTATTTAATATCTAGCCACCTTTTATTTAAAAACTAGCCTAAATTGAATCCCAACCCCCCTAATANACCCCCCCCCCCCACCTTGCCGTCTCATTCCTTCACGACCATTCTCTCTCTATCTCTCTCTGTATCCTCTGGTCCTTTCTAGAAATATCTTTGACTTCTCCCTCTCCGATGAAACCTATATGTCTTCTCCGGTTGGTTTCTCACCGGAAACCTTGGTTCTTCATCACCTCATGGTTGTTTACTTACCCATCGCCGGTCCAGTGAAACCCTGGGGTCCTCAGGCAAGCTCGGAGCGTTTCTCTTACCTTCCATTGTCCCATGCCACCTTTCCGGCCTTCCCGGCCGTCTGAGTAGTGATCTACAACCGGTTCTAGCCTAAACCGGTGCCATCTCTAAGGTTCTTCCTTTCTCTGGGTTCCACGAAACCCTAACCCTTTGTATTTTAATTTCTTTTAAGATCTACTCTAGATCCGCAGTGTTATGAAGCTTTTCTACGAAAAATCCCATCTTTAAACGATTTCTTTTAATTTCGAAATTAGGGTTTCTTAACCCCTTTAAAAGAACGGTTTTTACTTCTAGCTTTAGTGATTTCCACTGTATTTTTTGAACTATTCTCTTATGTTTCTTGCTTACTTGACTTATTATGCTAAAAGCCTTAATTCTTTTAGCCCGTTCGATTATGTATGCTTGTTCTCCTGTGAAGCCATTTATGTATTCTCTTATTCTTGTTGCTAGGGACTTAGTCCTATTGTTCTGTGATTCCTTGCTTAGGGTTCCCTATTCGTGTGCTATTAATTATCAAATTGATACTGGTTCATGACTGTTTGCCTGATAATCACCATTGACACTATGTATCTCTTTGCTTAGCTGTGATATTTTCCTCGAACCTTTGACTTTGTATACGCTGTACTAATTTCGAAATTGTTTCCTTGCTTATATGATACTTTCCTTAATTATACTTGATTCTATGTAATTGTGATTATATCCGAGATACTTTCAATCAATTTTTTCAAAACTAATACTCTGCTTTACTTTATAAATATACTGTTAGTTCAACTTTCCTTAATTATATACTATGTACTTGGCTCTTATTATGCACTATGTGATTTCCATGTCCTAATTTGACAGAACTGGTCCTATTGGACTGATTTCTTTTCCTTATTTTACCTTGACTATACTGTTTGAACTAGACTCCTTAATTAAAGAAGTCCAGTTCGTCTTAATTGGTGTTGATTGATTGTTATGTCCATAATTTGCCTATGCACTACGCGTTTCCAAAAACTATATAAAGACCTGCCTTCCCTCTTCACAAACACACTGATATTGAGAGCACTGACACACACATACATTGATCTGAACTTTTCGGTGCCTTCATACACTTCTTGCTCTCTGCATCTGTTTCTGACTACTCAGTCGGCTAAAAGCCAAGACTGCGTAATCTCTATTGTTCTTGTGCTCATGCATGCTACTGTCCTACTATTGCTCTTTCATTCTGCATACTATTATTCTACCACTGCTCTCTTTTTCCTGTATACTGCTGTTTGTTGCTCTATCTCTTTGCACTTTGCTGTTCTATACCCTTGACTGGTATGTTCCTAATTTAAGTTTACAGAGTCCTAACACAATATGTTTCAATTCATGTTAATATACTTGTTGTTCCTTTTGTGCTTTATTTTATGGTTCTATTGTCTACCATGTAAGTACCATGCTTCTATGATTTCCCCCTTCCCCTTTAGTATAATACGTCTCATGCTTTACCTTGTATGATTTACTATAACCCTGTTCGACTCCCATGGAATCAACATGCCTGTTTTATCTATGTGATTATCCTTTTCCTGTCTCAAATGACTGTTGTTCTTATATGTTCTCTTTCTCTACTTAGCTTCCAATACTGCAGACCTGTGTCCCCTCCCCCCCACATGATACCTAAATGTTGTATCATTCTAACTCTATACCTAATATGTGACTATGCTTGATATGTGATGTTTTATGATAACTATCTGATAATTGTTTGAAAACCTATAACTCTATTCTGCTGCTACCATGTGAATTATTTGTCCCCAACTCCCTATCCCTGTTTGTGTTTGTCTCTTACACTCTGCATTTTTACCGAGTTGTGGTTGGCCTGCTTCTTTCCTTTTGCAAACTGGTTTTCATAAACTCTTACACTGTCCTCTGAAGTTATATTTTAAAAAATGTTACTTCAGACTCTTTTCAAACTCCAATTCTCTTTTTAAATTCCAATCACTTCCCACTACTCTTAGATTCTAGGTTCTGCCCCCTTCGTGTGAGCACTTCCTTGGGGACCTCTGAGTACCCATTGAACTCTGACACACAAGGCTGTCCTTCTACACTGCACCTACTCATTCCTGGCTAGGGAACTTAGGTGTGAGCACTACCTGGGATCCCCTGAGGTCCTTAGGAACTCTGACACACCTGGGTTACAAGAGGTCTTGGCATATGGAATGTTGGATCTGGTACTTGGGCTTACTGTCAGGCTCTCTATAGTATAGCTTCTTGATTTGCCTTTATTCAGTTGTGTAATTCATTATTCTTGGCCTGTCATAATCTGTAAACGAATATTTGGGGCTGGATAGTGAAAGGGTGGGGCTATGCATGCCTAGTGTAATTTTTGGGTAGAAATCATGTCTTAGGATTTATTTTATCTCTGTGCGCAATAGAAACCCTGTTTAGGACATATCTGCCATGCAATAGAGATCATGTCTTAGGTATATTTGTGTTTGCATCTCATCACATGCACGCTCACGTAGAAAAATCATGTTAATACCTGTTACAATTACTGCTGCTTCATTCAGAAATCCTGTTCTTGTTCGAATAATAACTGTCTTAAAATACTATTTCTGCATGCGTATTCATCTACATATCCTGCTTAGGATTACAATCGAATTATCATTAGAGGCCATATCACCTTAGGGATCTATTTTCAGCATATTTTTATTTAAGGTTTCGTGTTAAGCACTCTGTTGAATACCTACAACAACATGTATTAGGTTCAATAATTAAGTGAAATCAGGCCCCCTGTATCATCCACATAGATAATAACCTCGCCTAAAATATGTTCCAAGTGGTTGAAAGCGTTTTCCTGCACTTTTAAACCCAAACTGATATTTTGCTTGCATTCTTAGATACCATGCCTATAGGATCTGTATTTTTCTCATCACATGTCTGTCTAAGGACTTGCACTTCGCCTATGTCTTAAAATAGTAATCAACATAGGTTTAGACACCTAGGAAAACCTTAGGCACATATGTTTGTCAAAATCAAAACTATTTTTGTTCACTATCTATTAACCAATGGTTTTAAAATCAGTCATGCATTCTTTTTCTGAAACTCATCCAAACCATACTGTTTGCTACTGTCTTCACACCAAGAATTCCTACTTAGGTTCTAAATCTGAGACTTTCTTTGTGTTTGATACGTGCTATTTATATGCCTTACTTGCGGAGAGGTACTTGTGCCATATGTTTGTTATGTGTATCCCATATGTGTGAGTCCTAACATTTTTCTACTTGTCTCTTAGAATTTTATCCTTTAAACCTAGGGGTTTAACCTAGTACTCACCTTGTAGGATTTAGTAGTCCTAAACACCCTCCGGTACTTATAGAATGGGATGGGTAATAACACGCAATAAGCTTTCGTGACCAACACGCGCTTCTTTAAATAACCTCTACGGGGTGGGAAGGGTAGAATACGGATATGATGACCGGTGGGCTAATACCACGTGTAGCTCCTCTTAGAGGAGTGATTACTGGGTATTGCATTGATGTGATCCATATTATTTTAAACCGAGGACAATTCTTTTTCAAATGTTTTACTCTAATGTTTTCCCAAAACCTTTAAAGGTTTTCGTACTTGTTTGAAATCCCCTCTTATATGAACCTTACTTGCTATTTGTTTACTGTCCAAATTCACAAAACTTCTTGGCCGGGACCCACAGTTGTGGATCTTGAGGGGTTCCTAATAATTTTCCCTTAGGATAACTTCAAGCCCTTAACCAATCTCTGGTAATGCAAACTAGTTCATGAGTTATCTACTCTAGGTGCCCTAACGCACCACAAAATCGTTAGGTGGCAATTCTTCCTTAAACCTCTTCCTTTAAGGAGTTGTACAGAATGTCATGAACCCGATCTCTCCGTACCTGACATGTGCAAGGAAAAAGGGGGGCGCGATAGCATGGCGACTCTGCCGGGGACTTTCCTAGGCTTACACCATTATAGGTTGTCTTGTGAATTTGGACCTTTCAATTTCTGTTTAAATGTTTATGCCCTTTCCTATTACTGTTATATGTTGTTAACTGTTTAATTTCACAAGTATTTATTTCTCTTGAGCATAACTGACGTCTCTTCATGTTTTCTTTGTAACCTCTTTCAATTATAACTGCCATATTTTCTTTCTTTACCGCTTTCCAATGTGAAAATACATGCTTACTTGTTTAAATGTTATTTATTGCATATCATGCTCCGCATTCATATTCCACTCGTGCCAATCAAAATCCTTTAGCAATGCTTACAATGAGTGGTTGCGCTATTCCAATAGTACTACTCCCTAAATTCGGAAAGGCGTATTTGCGGTAAAACTAGTCGATCAGTGGTGCAGTCGACAGTTCTGTGCCTTCCCCCTTGAGTTTTCCACTCAAGAGTACCGGTCTAAAACCCCATAGAAACCTTAATCTATTGTATGTTGCATGCATCATGGTCAAACCTAGCCAGGTTAACGTGTCGTCCGCACAATAGCCTTTAATATAGCCTCGTCCAAAGTCCATTGGGTTTCCCTGGAAACCAAGCGGACGCTGTCACGTTCTGTGCATTTATTTGGAGAATCAAAAACTCATGCTAATTATTGATGTTAAATAGTCGAGTCTGGTGGGGGTAGGCCCTAACCTGTTTGTTTTGCAGAAATGAGGCACGAGGTCCCCAGATTCGGCATGGTCACCAATATCCACCCCAAACTACTAAACTGGTGGGAGGATCTTCACTCCAGTGACAAAACAGTCGTCAGAAAACACTTGGGCAACCTTCCCTCTCTTCTGGACATTCAGGCTAACAACATGATGATAGAAGCCGCTACCCTGTTCTGGGACTGTGAGCGGTCGGTCTTTCGCTTTGGAAACAATAAGATGACGCCATTGTTAAAGTAAATAAGAGGGTTAGCCGGTTTAGCTTGGGAGTCTCCAGGGTTATTGATGCCTGAAAACCGTAAAGACCGAGGTTTTCTCAAGGTGATGGGGCTAAAGAAAAATCCCGAATTGGTCTGCTTGGAAGACTCGTACATCCCCTTTGACTATTTGTACGAGAGGTATGGTCGTAGCCAGTCTTACCGCACTTATCAAGAAGAGTTCGCCCTTACTTCTCTGGGGCACATTGACGGCCGGGTATTCGTCTTTACAGTATGCTTCTTGGGTCTGATGGTGTTCCCAAAAAAGAAAGAAAGAATCCATACCAGGTTGGCTATGGTTACCAAGACTCTGATGGAAGGGGTTGACAAGCAGGACTTCAGTATCGTGCCAATGATCATTGCAGATATGTACCGAGCCTTGGAAAAGTGTCAACGAGGGGCAAAACATTTTGAGGGTTGCAATCTGTTACTCCAGCTGTGACTCACTGAGCATTTGCAAAAGGGCGACTACCGTCAGGACATCCATAGGAGAGTTTGGGATGATCATATTGCTTTCCATCATCCAAAGCGTATGAAATACATCCCCGACATGTTTGCTCAGCCAGAAAATGCTAATGGATGGGCCGAGTTTCTAGAGAACTTGACTGAGGCTCAGATTCAGTGGATGTTTGAGTGGTTCCTAACCGACGAGTTCATCATCCGAACTCGATACACCCCGTTTCTGTTATTGATTGGTCTAAGAGGGACGTATCCTTACCTCCATATCCGAGTCATGAGGCAGGCAGGAAGGAAGCAAGTGGTACCAAGGGTCGAAAGAGGAATCATCTTAAGGCAGATTTCCAAAACGACGGTGCCCCTCATAAATGCCAAGCTCAGCATTTGTGGCAATGCAAGGTCCGGTTAGAAAAGGACACTATTGAACCCGACAGGTATCATGCTGGTTGCTCTCCTTATTATCTGGGATGGTTGGAAGATAACTGGGGTGGAAGTATCAAGCCAGGGTTTGCTCAAGGCCACAGGATCATAGATGAGAGGGCCGAGGCAACGACTAGACTCAACCAGTTGCGCAAGAGGCTCCGTGATTGTGAAGAAGATCATCACAAAATACACGAGGCCAACAAGAAGCTGATAGAGGAATGGAAAGACATGGACATCACCTCCACCCAGAGGCCAGCACACTTGGAGCGAGGCATAGTCGACTTAGAGGAGAAGTTCATTAGGAGGATCGAGACCTGTCAGAAGACCGAGGGAGCCGAAGGAGGAATTCTAGCCAGGACCTACTTGCTGCTGGGACTCCGCGAGATGGGGACGCTGATCAAGGCAAGCAGAGATGCCGAGTTTGGGGAAGGTCCTTTTGGGACCAAGTAGTTAGGATTGTCTTTACGTTGCCTTCTGATGATATAAGGCCCCTGGCCATTAGTGACATTTTATATTTTTCGCATATTTAGAGTTGTGTTGGATTTGTCTATTTTATTATCAATAAAATGAGGCATTTAGCATCGTAAATTCTCCAAATCAACTTGTCGATGGGCCTACCTCGGGCACAAAGAGGTCCCCAACTTAGGACACGCTTTACATTTCCGCCTTATGTGTTTAAATACTGCAATATTTCTTTTATGATCCTCACTAACTTCATTACTTTTTCGTTTTTTGTTTTCTTTATTTATTATTCCCCTCCCCAAAGGTTGGTTTGTGCGTTCTGGCATCATCCGCATACCGCACAAGATCAAAGGGCCCTCCTCCTAATCCTCCTTCTAGTCCTCCCAAAGGAAAAAATAAGGGTAAAACTAAAATGGCAGAGGCAAGCGGCGTCAGGAAAGACCACAGGGATGAACAGGTTGAGATCGCTGATTGTCGAGGTATTCAGGTTCTGCAAGAGGGTATGTCTCCACTGGAGAAGAAGCTGCTGAAGTTCCAAGAGGAACTTGACCAAGTCAAGAATTTGGCTCACCTATCACTTTCCCTCAATGTTCCATATGCCCACTTCCCAAATGCTCCAAACCCCACTTTACCACAAAACACCCCTAAACAACCGAATCACCCCAAAGACCCAGTCCCGCCAGCACAATGCAATGCCTGTCACCATAAACACTCCACCTCTCCAGGAACAGACAAAAGACCACTTCCAAGCTTATAATAATCCCATTTATGTGGAAATTGTGACGCATTCCACACCACATACCTCTAAGTGTGACGAGAAGGATAGGCTCATCAGGAATCTGGTCGAGGAACTCAAGAAGTTGACCAACCGAGTTCAGGGCGTCGAAGGAGTTAGAGGGATTGAGGGGCTAAACTATGAAGATCTTTGCATACAACCTGATGTCGAACTGCCCGAGGGGTATAAACCTCCTAAGTTCGAGATGTTCGATGGTACTGGTGATCCAAGAGTCCACTTGAGAACTTACTGCGACAAATTAGTTGGCGTGGGAAAAGATGAAAGAATCCACATGAAACTCTTCATGAGGAGTTTGAAAGGAGATGCACTATATTGGTATATCGGCCAGGATCCAAAGAAATGGAATAATTGGGTGAGCATGGCAACAGACTTCATGGATCGATTCAGGTTCAACACTTTGAAGAAGAAGCCAATGGAAACCTTTCACGAGTACGCTACTCGTTAGAGGTCAGAAGCTGCCAAGGTTAGGCCAGCCTTAGAAGAGGAGAAAATGAATAAGTTCTTTGTACGAGCTTAGGATCCTCAGTATTACGTACGGCTGATGATGGTCGAGGGTCACAAGTTCTCTGACATCATCAAGTTGGGAGAGCGAATCAAAGAAGGCATCATAAGCGGTATGGTTACCAACTTTGAATCTTTACAGGCTACTAGTAAAGCTCTACAGTCTGGTGGTGTGTCCAGAAAGAAGGATGTGGGAGCTGTGATGGTTGCACAACAAGCCAAGTTCCCACCCAAATACCAAGTATATCCAACACCCTCATTCACATACCAACCAACTCCAAATTACCAAGCACCCTCACCCACATATCAAGCTCCACCACCCACATATCAAGCTCCACCACCCATATATCAGCCTACCTCGCCCAGATACTCCCAACCAGCTCCTATTTACAACGCCTACAATTCCCAACCTTTCCACTACCAATCATCACTACTCACCAAAACTTCCCAAGAACTCGCCCTAACTTCGACCGTCGCCCTCCAAACAATATACTGCCATAGCCGAGCCCATTGATCAACTATATGAAAGACTCAAAGTCGTCGGCTACGTCACACTCATTCCTGCTACCAACCCTGAGAACCCTTCTCAGTGGATCAACCCAAACAAATCTTGTGCTTACCACTCCGGCATGAAGGGATACACCATCGAGGAATGTCGTTCCTTGAAAGACAAGATACAAACTCTCATAGATAACAAAATCATTGTAGCCAAGGACCCTGCTCCTAATTTTGCAATAATCCGCTGTCGGGCCATAAAAGTGGTGTCCATATGATTGAAGTAGATGATGATTTGATCCTGAGGGATCAATTGGGCTGATTGCAGAGGGTGATCCGAAGAAGCCCGCAATTACTCTCAACCCAATTGTGGTTCAGATGCAGCCATCCGGGGATGCTGAGGTAAACATGTCCATTCCACTCGAGTTTGAATCGAGACCGACCGCAAAGGAAAAGGCCCAGTGCTGATCGAAGTTGAGTTTGTACGGCCACTCGAAGTAGCAGTCCGACCGCCTATAACATATACTTCGGCAGGAATGAGGATGACCACGTCTATTCCAGTGGCAATGTCAACAACGCCACCCTTGTACTAAAACGCCATCCCATGAGACTACACAACTGAAGCAAGGAGAAAGGGTAAGAGCAGGTCTGAGGAAGCCCTGCACAGGGTATGACCAGAACTAAGAGAGTTTATACCCCTGAACATTTGGCTGAATCTAGCAAGCAGGCCGCCAACCGTCCTCCCACCATTGAGACAGGCTCAGACAATTATTGGAGAAATATCCAAGCCAAAGAGTACTCAATCCTTGACTAGTTGAACAAGACACCAGCCCAGATATCTATCCTTTCTCTATTACAAAATTCTGAGACGCACAGAAGAGCGCTGCTGAGAGTGCTGAGTGAGGCATACGTACCAGACAATATCACTATCGGAGAGATAGCAAACATGGTGGGCCAAGTTCTGGAAAATCACAAGATTACTTTCCATGAAGACGAATTGTCGCCCAAGGGGTTAGGGCATAATAGAGAACTGCATATTGTGCAATGTGAGGACCACTTCATTACAAGGATCTTCATTGATAGGGGTTCCAGCCTCAACATTTGTTCGCTGATCACACTCGAGAAATTGGGCAAAAGTCTGCATGATATAAAAGAAGGAGAGATTAATGTAAAGGCCTTCGATTGTTCGCAGAGGTCCACTATGGGAGAAATCACCTTGTACTTACAAATGGGACCAACCTGGTTCGACGTAGACTTCCAGGTGATAGACGTGCCCGCATCCTACAACATGATGTTAGGGAGACCTTGGATACACGCCGCTGGGGCCATGGAATCAACCCTACATCAAGCGTTGAAGTTTGAATGGAATCATCAAGAGGTAGTAATTCATGGATCCGGTAGCAACCATATCTACGGTCGCCAGCCTTTTTTGGTCACTGGGGGGAGAAGGAATCTAGGTGGAGAAATATACCACAACATTGAACGAGTCAATGCCATTGATAAGGATAAATGGTGGGACAGTACGATCAAGAGCATCTTGAACTGGAAAGGATACGATCCAGGCAAAGAGCTCGGTAAAAATATCCAAGGAATACGAAGCCAACAACACTCAAGAAGCACGGTACCTCTTTCGGGCTAGGGTAACCATTTATTTAAAAAAAAATTCTTCCTTTTCGCATTGTTAATTTCTGCAAGAAAGAGCTCCTATGTTCAAATGATTATTCAATTTATCAAAGCATTTGCAGTTTCTCATCGTATATTTACTTGCTACTGTTTTCCTCCCCATTACTTTATTTACACAGCATTCCTACTACTTATCTTGATGAACCGACGACTGTGACATGCAACGAGGCAACGCAACAAACAAATTCCGATTCAGACGAGGATGATATACCTGAGGATATTATGAAAGAGATCGAGAACTTTGAATAGGCTTAAGTCTAATTTGGACGAGACTGAGGTTGTCAACCTGGGAAACGCAAAGAACGTCAAAGAAACACGCATCAACGTTCATCTGTCGCCATTAGAAAAGGAGGAATATGCAAAGTTTTTAAGAGAATATTAGGACATATTCGCATGGTCGTCTGATGACATGACTAGCCTCAGTACATTATTGTGGCCTACAAGTTGCCAACCGATCCGACATGCCCACCGATGAAGTAAAAGCTCAGGAAGTTCAAACCAGACATGAGCTTGAAAATCAAAGAAGAGGTCACCAAGTAGATCAACGCCAGGGTTCGCCGGGTGGTTGAATACCCGACATGGTTAGCCAACATCGTGCCTGTGCCAAAGAAAGATGGGAAGGTTAGAGTCTGTGTCGACTACCGGGATCTCAACCGGGCCAATCCGAAGGATGACTTCCCTTTGCCAAACATACACATCCTGATTGACAACTGTGCCAAGCATGAGCTGCAGTCTGTTGTAGATTGTTTCGCTGGCTACCATCAGATTTGGATGGACGAGGAAGATGCTGAGAAAATGGCATTCGTTACGCCATGGGGGAGTGTATTGTTACAAGATGATGCCATTCGGTCTGAAGAATGCAGGGGCCACCTACATGAGGTCCATGACTACTATATTCCACAATATGATTCACAAGGAGACTGATGTATATGTGGACGACGTCATCATCAAATCAAGGAAAGCCACTGACCATATGGAAGATCTGAGAAAGTTATTCAACAGGTTAAGGAAGTACAATTTGAAACTTAACCCTACAAAGTGTGCATTCGGGGTTCCTGCTGGCAAGTTACTACGATTCATTATCAGTCGCCGAGGAATAGAACTGGATCCATCAAAGGTCTGAGCCAGGTAGACCTCTGTTACTTTACCTTACTGTGTTAGATGGAGATTTTAGTTGCGTTCTTGGGCAACATGACGAAAAAGGAAGGAAAGAGCAGGCCATTTATTATCTTAGCAAGAAATTCACTCCATATGAAGCCCGGTACTCTTTATTGGAACGCACTTGTTGTGCTCTGGCTTGGGTCGCACAAAAGTTGAGGCACTATTTCTGTGCATATACGACGTACCTCATATCAAGGATGGATCCGTTGAAATACATCTTTCAGAAGCCCATGCCCACTGACAAACTAGCCAAATCGCAAATCTTGTTAAGTGTCGACATTATTTATGTGACTCAGAAGGCGGTCAAGGGACAAGCATTAGCAGATCATCTCGCTGAAAATCCTGTGGATGGGAAATACGAATCATTAAAAACGTATTTTCCCGATGAAGAAGTGTCATTCGTAGGAGAGGACATTGCAAAATCCTACGATGGTTGAAGGATGTTTTTTGATGGGGCCGCAAACTTCAAAGGCGTAGGTATTGGGGCAGTCTTAATATCAGAAACCGGTTAGCACTATCCAGTATCTGCCAAACTCAGGTTCCCTTGCACCAACAACATGGATGAATATGAGGCTTTCATCTTGGGGATCAACTTGGCCATCGACATGAACGTTCAGGAGTTATTAGTGATTGGTGATTCACACCTATTGATACACCAAGTACAAGGAGAATGGGCGACCAGGAATTCCAAGATACTGCCACATCTACATCGTGTACAGGAGTTGAGAAAGAGGTTTACAAAGATAGAGTTCCGGCACGTCCCCAGAATCCGGAATGAGTTCGCCGATGCATTGGCTACCTTGTCATTTCATCAATCCCATCCTAGCGAGAATCCACAATTAGCCGGCCTACTGCGCCCATGTTGAAGAAGAAGCAGATGGAAAGCCTTGGTTTCATGATATCAAGGAATACTTGGCAAAGGGAGAATATCCAGAACTTGCAAACGCTACTCGGAAACGCACGCTTCGAAGGTTGTCAAACAATGTCTTTCACAGCGGAGGAATCCTGTATAGGAGGACTCCTGATTTGGGTTTACTAAGGTGTGTCGAAGAAAAAAAAAGCAAAAAAACTATTGGAAGAGATACATGTTGGTACATGCGGTCCTCATATGAACGGGTTTGTTCTAGCAAAGAAGATACTTCAGGTCGGTTATTTCTGGATGACCATGGAAACGGATTGCGTCCAGTATGTCCGGAAGTTCCATCATTGTCAGATACATGGGGATATGATAAAGGTACCTCCGAGTGAGCTTAATGCAACAAGTTCACCATGGCCGTTCGCCGCTTGGGGCATGGATGTTATCGGACCAATCGAGCCTGCCGCCTCCAACGAACACATGTTTATTCTGGTTGCCATTGATTACTTTACCAAATGGGTCGAAACAGCCTCTTACAAAGCAGTTACTAAGAAAGTCATGGCCGAATTTGTCCGCGACCGCATAATTTGTCGATTTGGAGTTCCAGAGTCAATCATTACCGACAATGGTTCCAACCTCAACAGTGACTTGATGAGAGCCATGTGTGAAACCTTCAAGGTCAAACACAAGAATTCCACAGCATAAAGACCTCAGATGAATGGAGCCGTTGAGGCTGCCAACAAGAATATCAAGAAGATATTGAGAAAGATTATAGAGAAGCACAAGCAATGGCATGAGAAGCTGTCATTCGCCTTACTGGGATGTCGCACCACAGTCCGCATATCAACTGGGGAAACTCCTTACATGTTGGTTTATGGTGGTACAGAAGCCGTTATTCCTGTCGAGGTCAAAATTCCGTCCCTGAGAATCATACAAGAAGCTGATCTCAGCGATGCAGAGTGGGTACGAAGCCATTATGAGCAATTGGCCCTCATAGACGGAAAAAGAATGAACACAGTTTGTCATGGTCAGCTATAATAGAACAGAATGACCAGAGCCTTCAACAAGAAAGTCAAACCGAGATGATTCACACCGGGGCAGCTGGTATTAAAGAAGATATTTCCTCACCAAGACGAAGCAAAAGGGAAATTCTCTCCCAATTGGAAAGGCCTGTACATGGTTCACCGAGTGTTGACAGGAGGAGCTCATACTTGCAGAAATGGATGGAGAAATCTAGCCAAAGCCAATCAAATCAGATGCAGTCAAGCGCTACTATGTGTAACTTTCATGCTTTTATCAAATATTGTAAATTGAACTACACCTAACCTGATTCCCGTTTAAGAGGGGATACGTAGGCAGCCCTATGGGTTCGGTCACATTTTAATAAAATTTCATTTCCCCACGAATGAAAACTGGGGCGGAATTTTGAGGAGGGATTTCAAAATTCCGAAGCAAACGCAGCCGAGCACCGCACAAGCAACAGTCAGAAGCATTCACCCACCAAGATGGGGCAAAATTTTGAGGAGGACCCTCAAAATTCCATAGCAAGAGAGGTTTCAATGCCTTGAACCGCGTCGTGGTCGTCGGTTCATCCAAAAATTATTGCTTTAAATTATATGTTATGTTTTTATAAAACCATGCATATTTGCTTTCTCAAAATGACAGCTTGTTTAGCAACGCTACCCCTGTGATATGAACAACAAAGTCCGCGTTGTCAAGCAGACAGGCCGAGCCGAGCCAGTGGGAATGTGAACTAACTTTCCCCTTTACAGAACTCACAATTTTTCTTTGGATGTAGGCACAAAGACGGTGAAAGCCTAGAACACATTACTATCTTTGCAAGATGCATATTTCTTGAGGACACGCTCTCAAACTCATCGCACATGCCGATGCCTACTATCATCACAAACAACGCTTATTCACCACAATCGTATCACCGCAGTTTAGCAATCAGCTAAGAAATCTTACTATCGTTTATTTCCTGAACTGCATAAGGATGCCATTCGGCCTTTCGAGGTTCTACGCTACCTCCCCTGCATTTTATTTCCTGCATTGCATAAGGCTACCATTCTGCCTTCTGAGGTTCTACGCTACCTCCCTTGCATTTTATTTCCTGCACTGCATAAGGCTACCATTTTGCCTTCCGAGATTCTACGCTACCTCCATTGGATTTTACTTCATTTCATTGCATAAGGCTACCATTCTGCCTTCCAAGGTTCTACGCTACCTCCTTTGCATTGTACTTCATTGCATTGTATAAGGCTACTATTCTGCCTTCCGAGGTTCTATGCTACCTCCCATGCATTTTACTTAATTGCATAAAACTCCTATCTACCTCTTCAAAGAAACCACCTTTCATGACGTTAATTATTTATGATTCTCTCGGGCTAAGCTCTGCCCCTCTTTTTTTTTGCAAATCGCAAGACTAAACTTTGTCTTGTTAGCATGATACCCTTGCATTCTTCATGGGCTGGAATATCGCCAACTTGTCTAAATGCGTCATCGTTCGGAGGCACCATCTTCATGGCCCAAGAACATCATTTCATGGCCTGAGGATATCTTTTATTCAACTTGCATATCATTATTCAAAGGCACCATCCTCATGGCCCGAGAACATCATTTCATGGCCTTCGAATCCCGCGCCAAGTGATTCATGGCCCAGGACATCATGGTCTAAGGACAATCATCCTCAATTGTCCAAAGACAACATTCATAGTCCAATGGGAACTTGCATCATGTTTATATTATGCACGATATATGCTTGTTATTTATTTGCAGGTAATCCCGCCAGAACAGCAAACCAAGTAGGAGCGGACCGCTCCAGTTCTCTGATACAACCTGTAAGACCTTCCTACTTTTCCTAACCTCGCACCTTACTTCCGGTCTTGTGAAACATAGCCGGTATATTTCGCTGATGATTCCGGAGCTACATACGGCCTGATTTCTGTAAAACTAGGGATATGTAGGCAGCTTAGAAGCCAGAGTGCGGCCTAATTCTATCCCACAGTTTCATCTTGGTCAAAATTGGCCATCCTATCTTTACCCGACAACTCTTTCATCCTTTCCGGGTAAAGATAGGCAGTTGTTGATACCCAATTTTTCCTCAAAATTATTTTCAAATTTGCATATATACCTTCAAAATCACTTTTATAATGATTGGCATTTTCCATGAATATTTTCATATTTATACCAAATTTTTTCCCATTTATCTGATATTATTATTCAATAATTATCCATAAACTATGTTAATAAATAATTTCAAAATGTTTTCCAACTCAACATCTTGCTTTTAATCCTTTTTTATCCCATTAGAATTTGATTATTTCCCAAATTAGCCAATATTGGCATTATTTAGCTAAATTTAATAATTTTGCAATAATAGCACAAGTGCACACTTATATCGTTTTAAAATATATAACTGATCATTTTTATATTTTTATACTAGTTAATCATCTCAATTTCATTTATTTGGTCTTAATTCCATTTTACGCAATTATTAGTTTTTTTTAATTAATTAATTATCCTATTTTTATGGGTATTTAATATCTAGCCACCTTTTATTTAAAAACTAGCCTAAATTGAATCCCAAAACCCTAATAAAATACCCAACCCAATCCCTAAACTAACCCGACCCAACCTCTCAATCTATCTGAGCCGTTGATCAAAATAGATCAACGACCCAAAATCAATTTTCCTAAAATATCTCTCACCTACCCCCCCTCCCGTCTCATTCCTTCACGACAATTCTCTATCTGTATCCTCTGTTCCTTTCTATAAATCTCTTCGACTTCTCCCTCTCCGATGAAACCTATCTGTCTTCTCCGGTTGGTTTCTCACCGGAAACCTTGGTTATTCATCAGCTCATGGTCGTTTACTTACCCATCGCCGGTCCAGTGAAACCCTGGGGGTCCTCAGGAGAGCTCGGAGCGGCTCTCTTGCCTCCCATGGTCCCATGCCACCTTTCCGGCCTTCCGGGCCGTCCGAGTAGTGATCTACAGCCGGTTCTAGCCTAAACTGGTGCCATCTCTAAGGTTCTTCCTTTCTCTGGGTTCCACGAAACCCTAACCCTTTGTATTTTAATTTCTTTTAAGATCTACTCTAGATCCCCAGTGTTATGAAGATTTTCTATGAAAAATCCCATCTTTAAACGATTTCTTTTAATTTCGAAATTAGGGTTTCTTAACCCCTTTCAAAGAACGGTTTTTACTTCTAGCTTTAGTGATTTCCACTGTATTTTTTGAGCTATTCTCTTATGTTTCTTTCTTACTTGACTTATTATGCTAAAATCCCTAATTCTTTTAGCCCATTCGATTATGTGTGCTTGTTCTCCTATGAAGCCATTCATGTATTCTCTTATTCTTGTTGCTAGGGACTTAGTCCTAGTGTTATGTGATTCCTTGCTTAGGGTTCCCTATTCGTGTGCTATTAATTATCAAATTGATACTGGTTCATGACTGTTTCCTGATAATCACCATTGACTATGTGTATCTCTTTGCTTAGATGTGATATTTTCCTCGAACCTGTGACTTTGTATACGCTGTACTAATTTCGAAATTGTTTCCTTGCTTATATGATACTTTCCTTAATTATACTTGATTCCCTGTAATTGTGATTACATCCGAGATACTTTCAATCAATTTTTTCAAAACTAATACTCTACTTTACTTTATAAATATACTGTTACTTCAACTTTCCTTAATTATATACTATGTACTTGGCTCTTTTTATGCACTATGTGATTTCCTTGTCCCAATTTGACAGAATCAGTCATATTGGACTGATTTCTTTTCCTTATTTTACCTTATCTATACTGTTTGAACTAGACTCCTTAATTAAAGGAGTCCAGTTCGTCTTAATTGGTGTTGATTAATTGTTATGTCCATAATTTGCCTATGCACTACTCGTTTCCAAAAACTATATAAAGACCTGCCTTCCCTCTTCACAAACACACTCAAATTCTCACACACACTGCTATTGAGATCACTGACATACACATACATTTCTCTGAAATTTTCTGTGCTTTCATACACTTCTTGCTCTCTGCATCTATTTCTGACTACTCAGTCGGCTGAAAGCCAAGACTGAGTAATCTCTATTGTTCTTGTGCTCCTGCATACTACTGTCCTACTGTTGCTCTCTCATTCTGCATACAATTGTTCTACTCCTGCTCTTTTTGTCCTGTATATTGTTATTTGCTGCTCTATCTCTTTGCACTTTGATGTTCTATACCCTTGACTAGTATGTTCCTAATTTAAGTTTACAGGGTCCCAACACAATATGTTTAAATTCATGTTAATATACTTGTTGTTCCTTTTGTGCTTTATTTTATGGTTCTATTGCCTACCATGTAACTAGCATGCTTCTATGATTTCTCCCTTCCCTTTTAGTATAAGATGTCTCATGCTTTACCTTGTATGATTTACTATAACCCTGTTCGACTCCTATGGAGTCAGCATGCCTGTTTTATCTATTTGATTATCCTTTTTCCTGTCTCGAATGACTGTTGTTCTTATATGTTCTCTTCCTCTACTTAGCTTCCAATACTGCAGACTTGTGTCCCACCCACATGATACCTAAATGTTGTATGATTCTGACTCTATACCTAATACGTGACTCTGCTTGATATGTGATGTTTATGATAACTATGTGATAATTGTTTGAAAACCTATAACTCTATTCTGCTGCTACCATGTGAATTATTTGTCCCAGCTCCCTATCCTTGTTTGTGTTTGTCTCTTACACGCTGCATTTTTTCTGAGTTGTGGTTGGCCTGCTTCTTTCCTTTTGCAAACTGGTTTTCATAAACTCTTACACTGTCCTCTGAAGTTATATTTCAAAACTGTTACTTCAGACTCTTTTCAAACTCCAATTCTCTTTTAAAACTCCAAGCACTTCCCAATACTCTTAGATTCTAGGTTCTGCCCCCTTCGTGTGAGCACGGCCTTGGGGACCTCTGAGTACCCATTGAACTCTAACACACAAGGCTGGCCTTCTACACTGCACCTACTCATTCCTGGCTAGGGAACTTAGGTGTGAGCACTGCGTGGGATCCCCTAAGGTCCTTAGGAACTTTGATACACCTGGGTTACAAGAGGTCTTGACATATGGAATGTTGGATCTTGTACTTGGGCTTACTATCAGTCTCTCTATAGTATAGCTTTTTGATTTTCCTTTATTCAGTTGTGTAATTCATTATTCTTGTCCTGTAATAATCTGTTAACGAATATTTGGCGCTGGATAGTGAAAGGGTGGAGCTATGCATGCCTAGTGTAATTTTTGGTAGAAATCATGTCTTAGAATTTATTTTATCTCTGTGCGCAGTAGAAACCCTGTTTAGGACATATCTACCATGCAATAGAGATTATGTCTTAGGTATATTTGTGTTTGAATCTCATCACATGCATGCTCACGTAGAAAAATCATGCTAATACCTGTTACAATTACTGTTGCTTCATTCAGAAATCTTGTTCTTGTTCGAATAATAACTGTCTTAAAATACTGTTTCTGCATGCGTATTCATCTAGATATCCTGCTTAGGATTACAATCGAATTATCATTAGAGGCCATATCACCTTAGGGATCTATTTTCAGCATGTTTTTATTTAAGGTTTCGTATTAAGTACTCTGTTGAATACCTACAACAACATGTATTAGGTTCAATAATTAAGTGAAATCAGGACCACTCTATCATCCACATAGATAATAACCTCGCCTAAAATATGTTCCAAGTGGTTGAAAACGTTTTCCTGCACTTTTAAACCCAAACTGATATTTTCCTTGCATTCTTAGATATCATGCCTATAGGATCTGCATTTTTCTCATCACATGTCTGTTTAAGGACTTGCACTCCGCCTATGTCTTAAAATAGTAATCAACATATGTTTAGACACCTAGGCAAACCTTAGGCATAAATGTTTGTCAAAATCAAAACTATTTTTGTTCATTGTCTATTAACCAATGGTTTTAAAATCAGTCATGAATTCTTTTTCTGAAACTCATACAAACCCTGTTGTTTGCTACTGTCTTCACACCTAGAATTCTTGCTTAGATTCTAAATCTGAGACCTTCTTTGTGTTTGAGACGTGCTATTTACATGCCTTACTTGCGGAGGGGTACTTGAGCCATATGTTTGTTGTATGTATCCCACATGTGTGAGTCCTAACTGTTTTCTACTTGTCACTTAGAATTTTATCCTTTAAATCTAGGGGTTCAACCTAGTACTCACCTTGTAGGATTTAGTAATCCTAAACACCCTCCGGGTCTTATAGAATGGGACAGGTAATAGCACGCAATAAGCTTTCGTGACCAACACGCGGTTCTTTAAATAACCTCTACGGGGTGGGAAGGGTAGAATACAAATATGATGACCGGTGCGCTAATACGACGTGTAGCCCTTCTTCGAGGAGTGATTATCGGGTATTGCATTGATATGATCCGTATTAGTTTAAACCTAGGACAATTCTTTTTCAAATGTTTTACTCTAATTTCTTCCCAAAACCTTTAAAGATTTTCGTACTTGTTTGAAATCCCCTCTTATATGAACATTACTTGCTCTTTGCTTACTGTCCAAATTCACAAAACTTCTTGGCTGGGACCCACAGTTGTGGATCTTGAGGGGTGACTAACACCTTCCCCTTAGGATAATATCAAGCCCTTACCCAATCTCTGGTAATCCAAACTAGTTCATGAGTTATCTACTCTAGGTTCCCTAACGCACCACAAAATCGTTCGGTGGCGACTCTTCCTTAAACCTCTTCCTTTAAGGAGTTGTCCAGAATGTCATGAACCTGATCTCTCCGCACCTGACCCTTGCGAGTAAAAAGGGGGGCGCGACATGTGTGTGTGTGTGGATCAGGTTGCACGCCGCAACGAGCCTTGTGGCTATATATATGTGGATCAGGTTGCACGTCGCAACGAGGCTTATGGCTATATATATGTGGATTGAGTTGCACGTCGCAATGATCCTTATGGCTATATATATATGGATCGGGTTGCACGCCGCAACGAGCCTTATGGCTATATATATGTGGATCGGGTTGCACGCCGTAACGAGCCTTATGACTATATATATGTGGATCGGGTTGCACGCTGCAACGAGCCCTATGGCTATATATATATATGGATCGGGTTGCACGCCACAACGATCATTTATGGCTATATATATATGGATCAGGTTGCACGTCGCAACGAGCCTTATGGATATATATGTGGATCAGGCTGCACGCCGCAACGAGCCCTATGGCTATATATATGTGGATCGGGTTGCACGTTGCAACGATCCTTTCTGGATATATATATATATATATCCAGAAAGGATCGTTGCAACGTGCAACCCGATCCACATATATATAGCCATAGGGCNATATATATATATATATATATATATATATATATATATATATATATATATATATATATATATATATATATATGGATCAAGTTGCACGCTGCAACGATCCTTATGGCTATATATATGTGGATCGGGTTGCACGCCGCAACAAGCCATATGTGTATATATATGTGGATCAGGTTGCACGCCACAACGAGCCTCATGGCTATATATATGTGTATCAGGTTGCACGTCGCAACGAGCCTTATGGTTATATAATGTGGATCGGGTTGCATGTCGCAACGAGCCTTATGGCTATATATATGTGGATCGGGTTGCACGTTGCAACGATACTTATGGATATATATATGTGGATAGGTTTGCATGCCAGAACGAGCCTTATGACTATATATATGTGGATTGGGCTGCATGTCGCAACAGGTATTGTACAGTGCTGGGTGATTGAGTATGCTGGGTATTGAGCATGGTGAGAGAGAACGCAAGACAGTGAGATTGAGTACTCTGAGAGTATGATTACATGAGTTCATCATTGAGATGCATTACATTTGACATGCATACTTGAGATACATACATAAAGATGCATTTCCTTCTTCTACTCGGTTTTGGTGACATTTATGATTTTACATGTACCTTGACATGTAGTCATAGAGATTTACTTTCCTCATGCTATTTGAAAATGAAACATCTTATTTATTGTTAAACGGATTTTTGGGAAATCACAGTTTTCAAGCTTACTCATTTTTTTGGCAATTTCGGTAAAAGATTTGGGTTTTCACTAAGATACTTGAAAAGCATGCCTATTTTCTGGAACGGTGAACGAGTTGAGCATTTTATTTCTGAGATACTTCTTTTATTACTTGCACTATATTGTTATGAACTGTTGTTGGATGTTGGTGTCAGACCCAACCTTTGTTCCAGCTCGTCACTACTTTCAACCTAAGGTTAGGCTTGTTACTTATTGAGTACATGGGGTCAAATGTACTCATACTACACTTTTGCACCTTGCTTGCAGATCTTGGTTGTTGATATTGTTGTAATCGACAGGAGCTGAAATTGAAGACGTACCTGCGTTCCGGTGGTAGCTGCCTCTTGTTCATGGTAGCCTTAAAATATATAGATTTGTTCATGTATATTTCCAACAAATGATTATCTTCATTTCATTTCAGCTTTTGTAAATTCTAAATCTTAGATGCTCATGATTTGTACTATCAGTCCTTGAGAAATGTATAAGATTTAGATAATTTCTTTTACTTAATTGTCTTATTAAATATTATTGGAATTAGAGCTCTAGGTTCATAGATTCTACAAGTCATGATCAAGTGTCTAGTATATTCTTTCGGATCGGTATGATGACATCCATACCTATCTTCAAGAGGCTATAGGGCATTTAGGATAACCCATATTTCTTTTCTTATCGTGCAGTATTGATTTATCTTGAAGCATAACTCTTTGAATTCCTTCCACGCATTCGTATGCGCATGTGAGCGCTTGGTATCAGATGTGCATCAACGACTTGTGATTCCATGGATGAAGTGCGAGATGTGATTTCGGTGTGCTAATGATGGGCCATACTGGAGGACTTGAGGTCGGGTTCTGATTGTAGCTTGAGCACAGGTATTTCGGTTATGTGAGCACGTGTTTTTGGACTTATACACCTGGTAGTGTCCCTTAGAGTGAAATTCGTGGCTCGATGAGTGATTGGATGGATATATGATGAGTATGATGTGACTGCGGGATGGATTGAATGTGAGAAGAAGAGTTTGCTCGAGATGTAAAAAGGAATATTGGCTGCTTGATTTCTGTCTTGATGTGACGTATAATCCCGAGTTATGAGTGCATTGGAGGGTCTTTCATGTTGTTTAATTGTGGAACAAATTAGGTTCTCATGCCTTGTTGGTGAGTTCAGACTCAGGAAGATTAAGTGATTGTGTAGAAGTTGTGGTTGTGAAATGGTATAAAGAGATGTCATTTGAGGCTAAGCAGGTGGGTTATAACCTGTGAGGTAATCTACGGATATGTGATTTTTATGATATTGTGTGGAGGCTTTCTTTTCTACCAATTTGTTATATTTGTGGGATTTGAGTTTGGATCGGTTGTAATAGTTGACCTGACCGTCACGAGGATGAATACAAGATTTGCAGATGATTTGAGTTATTAGATGGTTGGTGTTACATGAGCGTATGAAGGATTTAGTTGGATCTCACCGCGGTATTATGGCAGTTATGGGGTATGGTTATTGTAAGTTATCACATATTTATTCCATGACTTTGAGCCAAGTGGGGAAGCCTGCTATCGACGAGTTGATTACACAGTTATGTGTTGTATTAGTTTCGACTTGAGGTATACTGGTGAATCAGTTACGACTTGTGGAGGTTAAGATTGAGGATGACTCGAGTAAGGAAATTTCTGGATACGGGTTGTATTACACTCTATGGTTATATAGTAAACATGGAATGATTGAGTGGTTATTCGTGAAGGATGTAGTGTGCATGGAGTAGGAATTTGCTTGTTTACGTTAATGTGGGGTTACTTCTTTGGTGTCGTCGTGCTAATGGGGCACAAGTCGTTAGGCCCGTTTGGGGCGGTGCAAATGAGATTTGAGTAGACTGGATGAATCTCGAGAATGGTTCTAACGGATTCAAGATTTATATGTAGCAATTGAGAATTTTGGATTGGTATATGGCTAGAAACTGAGATCTCGTTGGATGGTGTCAAGACTCGCGGTATTTCAATATCATTAAGATTCTACATTTCTGTATCAGGAAGGGGAAGAAATCGACTTTAGGTTCACGGAAGGTCTCTTCAGAGTGGGCATCTCAGTTGTGGTACTTTTTGGGTGCTTAAGAGAGAATTCAGCGGCTTATGAGTCTTAGGGCGTTGTGGTTTTATGCTAGGATCTCGTGGGTTGAGTTTTGGTTATGGATCATGGACAAGGAAAAGTGTCAACTTGAGGGTAATTCGAAAGGAACTCGGATAAATATGACAGCTTGGTAGTAGGTTGGATCAGCATGATAATGGATATGATCAGTTCTTTGGGTACTTATGATGTGGTGAGTCTCTACAGTTATTTTGTGGCAATAATATTGGGCTTGGTGACTTGCGTGACTTTGTTGAGTTAGAGAGATTCAGTTTTGATGGCCTGATTATGTGAAGATGGGTTTCGGAGAGTTCTCGATGAGTTTTACCACGGTTCGAGGTGTATATTTCTTACAGGTGTGAGGAACATGTTGCGTATTATGATTTTCTCCTGGATGAGATCAAATGGAAGGTTCCTGGCTAATTGAGAATGTAGTTTGCTTGTGACTCTGAGTTGGTTATGATATTCTCGTGCTTATCTTGTGATGACATGATAGATTCGGCGTGTTGTGTGGGATTGAGATTTGCATGTGCAAGGTCACTACTTCTTAGACAACATGGTTTTATATGTCTAGGTGAATTCTATTACTACTTGGTATTGCCTGAGAAGGGTGTGCATTGCAGAAGGCGCATTGTGTTTTGACTTACAGATGCTTCATTGGTATTGTGGTGCTCGCATGGTTGATAGACTGTGATATGCAGATTTTGATATGTGGCATGGAAGAATTATAGAAGTATTCGATATGGTGATTTGTGTGTTCTATGGATTGGAAACTGGAGTTCGCAGGAGCAGATTATTTCGTGGTTGTGGACTGTGAAAATGTGGCCAAAGCTAGTCAGAGGACAATATGTGTTATGGTTAGGTCATTGTGGACCTTCAGAGGGTTATTTATCTATTTGTTGGTGGCCCGAGTTGATTTAGGGTCCATTGGTAGTCCCAATAAGGATGTGTGTTCTACACCGGGTCGGATTGGTTGACTCCGTACTGTTGTTGTTGAGGGATGTGCCATTCGGTTAGAGCTGAGCTTATTCGTGTTCTGATATGTTCTATGGGTTACCCTTCTATGCTACGAGAAGTTGTGATTCGTTATTTATATGAACACATAGTGCGGTTCTATTCATGCTTCATAGAGGAATTTGAGCGAGATGGACATTTTGGTGATGCATGATTGATTGCGCATTGGTTATGTTCTTTCGGGTTTGTGTGGCATTGTGTCGTTTGCTTCTACGTGATTATGGTCATGCAGTTGGGTATTTGATGTCAAATTGTGCGTCACTGTTGATTTTAGGCATGGTGGCTCGAGATATTTCATATGGACCAGTGTTTGGGTGGGGTCACACATTGCAACAAAGTTATGTTGAGATATGATTCAATGTTTCAGATTCGTCTATGTAAGATGGGTTCGTAGCATTGCGATTGTGGTGGTACTTGTTGAACTTGCAGGATGTTTTTTCTCGTGTGAGTCATTTTCGATGATGGAGTACATTTGGATTATTTCTTATTGGTGCACGGATTGCATGAGTAGTGGCTTTAGGTTGTGTTGGTGTGGTAAGTCAGTAGAGTGGCTGTGTCTGATGAGATGAGGTCATTGGATCTAGGATGTGTGCTATCGGATTTGATTGCGGTATATTTGGAACGATAATATCGGAAGTCGGCTTAGAAATTTGCTATAGTTCTTGTCGAGGGAGAGGGAGCTCCATGACTTGTTGATCTGATGAATGGCTATGAGTTTCTGCGTGTTCTTTCATCGTCTTCAGCGTACAAAGGTTTTAGAATGAGGTTTTAGTTTGTTATGAGGTTTATTACCAGTATTGGGTTGTTTTGAGCAGCTACAGTGATTAGGATTTTTGCTATGAGTATGTGAGTTATGTGGCATATCATGTGATTGTAACTTGGGTTGCAGTTATGGCTCGATGTAGCCTGTTCAGACTCATATAGTGTATAAATGCGAGATTTGGGTCTTATAGGAAATTCCGGATCAGTGGCGAAGCCAGGAATTTTTCTTAGGGTATTCAAATTTAAAAGAAATAAAAAAAATTCATGACAAAGGGTGTTCAATATATGTTACATACCTCTAAAACCTAATATTTTACCTATATACCCAGTATTATTTTCCGACGAAGGGTGGTCAATTGACCACCCTTACCCTAATGTAGCTTCGCCCAACTTCCGGATGTTGGAAAAATTGGATTCTAGGTCTATGGGCCAAGATTGAATTAATAATCTTCATTATGTTGTGTTGTCAGGACAATATGGAATAGGGTGACGCGAGATCAACCCCGAGTATGTGCGTGGTAAGTTACACAGCGTTTTGATGGCTTTGGGAACAACTCTTGGCACCTTCGAGGACGAACGTATGTTTAAGTGGGGGGGGGGGATGTAACAACCCGATCGGTCGTTTAGAGCATTTGCACTTTGCTTGGTAATTTACGGGCATGATTAGCTCCGTATGATGTATTATTACTTATGTGAATCGTCGGTTTTTGTTTTCAGGTTATTCGAAATGGATTTGGAAGAATGAATTTTATTGTTAAATCTTTAACTTGGAAGAGTTCACCAAGTTTGATTGTTTGTGAATATGACCCCGAAACAGAGTTTTGATGGTTCCAATAGGTCCAAATGGTGATTTTCGACTCGGATGTATGCTCGAATTTGCATTTGGGTGTTTCTAGAAGGTTTCAACACAAATTGGCAAAAATTAGAAATTTGAAGGTTTGGAAAGTTCATAAGTTTGAACAAGACTTTGAAAATATCGGATTCAGACAAAGATTCCAGGAATTTGAATAGCTTCGTTATGTCATTCAGGACTTTTTTTTAAAGTTTGGGATCATTCCGGGTTGATTCGATATGTTTCAGCGCGAGTTTGGGGAATTGAAAGTTCAAAGTTCATAGAGTTTGATTTGAGGTGCGATTCGTCGTTTCGATGTTGTTATTGTTGTTATGCGTGATTTGAGGTTGCAAGTAGGTCCCTGTTGTGTTATGGGACTTGTTGGTATATTTTGATGGGGTCCCGAGTGACTCGGGTGAGTTTCGGACGAGGTTCAGATCATTTTCATTTCATGTTAAATTATTGAGGCTGTTGGTTCTGGTGTGACCACACCTGCAGAGTATTGGGAGCAGGTGCATAGCCGCAAAAGCGGCAGTGTCATCGCAGAAGCGTGAAGGGGATCTGGGCGTGAGGATCACATGTGGGGGTGCTTGGGCGCACCTGCGCAACCGCATATGCAGTTCAAGTGCGCAAAAGCGCGATCAAAGGAGCGGGTTAAAGATTGCAGAAGCAATGGTTGCAGTCAGGGGCTCTTCGCAAAAGCAAAACATTTACCGCAGAAGTGGTGGTCGCAAATGCGAAATTTTAGCCACATATGCAAAAATGCTAGGCAGAAGCTATAAAATCGAGGTTTTGGTTCTTTCTTCATATTTTGAGATGTGGGACTCGGATTGAGGCAATTTTTGGAGTAATTTTCATCACAAGGATCGAGATAATTTCTCTACACTTGGTTTTGATTTTATTTCATGAATCAATCTTCATTTTTGACAATTGGTTGATGAATTTTAACGAGGAAATTGGGGGTTTTAGCCTAAAGTTTCATAAAGCAAATTTTTGAGTTTGAACATCGATTTGGAGTTGGATTTGAGTGAAACTAGTATAGTTGAACTCCTAATTGAATGCATTGCCGGATTTTGTGAGTTTTGTCGGGTTCCGAGGTGCGGGTCCGGGTTGGACTTTTTGGCCGATTTTGGGATTTTGATTAAAGATTCGACCTTTATCGATTGGGTTTTTTTTCTTTGGCATTATTTGATGTATTTGAGTTTCTTTTGGCTAGTTTTGATCCGTTTGGAAGTCGGTACGCGCGAGATGGTATTTTTGGAGCATCGCTTGGCTTGCTCGGTATGAGAATTTGGCTTCTTCGAGGTAAGTAACACTTCAAAACTTAGTGTTGAGGGTATGAAACCCCAAATTATGTGATATGTGATTGGTGTTGAGGTGACACACATGCTAGGTGATGGGCGTGTGGGCGTGCACCGTGTGAATTGTGACTTTGTTATTCCTGTAATATTGTGTAGTTACCTGATCTTATCTGTAACCAAGAAATTTCTATGTACTTGATCTATTGAGTTGTGACCCGTGTTAGAAACCATATCTTGGCTACATGCTTATCCTGTTGGGACCCACTGAGGTCATTTCTGCTGTTTAGTTATCTGCTTTCATTACATCACATACTCAGTCATGCGCATTCATATGCATATCATATCGCCATCTCTGTTGTTATTTATTGATACATCATATCATCATTTTTGGGCTAGTTTCATGACATTGTGAGCCCGTGAGAGAGAGACTGGAGAGATTGATTACTGAGTGAGGTCGAGGGATTGATTATAAGTGACATTTATGGGATCAAACTGCACGCCGAAACGGGTTTTACTGATTTATGATAGTGCGAGGGTTGAAGGAGCCCCTCTGGAGTCTGCACACACCCCCAGTGAGCGCAGTTAATTTTATATATATATATATATATATGTATGTATATATATATATATATATATATATATATATATATATATATATATATATATATATATATATATATATATATGTATGTATGTATGTATGTATGTATGTATGTATGTGTGTGTGTGTGTATGTGTGGATCGGGTTGCACGCCGCAACGAGCCTTATGGCTATATATATGTGGATTGGGTTGCACGCTGCAAAGCCTTATGGATATATATGTGGATCGGGTTGCACGCCGCAACGAGCCTTATGACTATATATATGTGGATCGGGTTGCACGCCGCAACGAGCCTTATGGATATATATATATGTGGTTCGGGTTGCACGTCGCAATGATCCTTATGGATATATATATATGTGGATCGGGTTGCACGCTGCGATGATCCTTATGGCTATATATATGTGAATCGGGTAGCATGCCGCAACGAGCCCTATGGCTATATATATGTGCATTGGGTTGCACGCCACAACGAGCCCTATTGATATATATATATATATATA
>MDKI01225004.1:0-26368 GCA_005239505.1 Nicotiana paniculata | reverse complement strand
CCTATATTACTTGTCGACCACGTACACTTGCGTGTGCATTGGGAAATCAACCAACAACATGCAACCCGATCCATAATACATAAATATAGCCATAAAGCTTGTTGCAGTGTGCACTCGATCCATATACCTCACATAGCTCACAGCTCGGCACTCAGGCCCTATCTCAGTCACTAACCTCTCCAGCCTTTCGGGCTCACAGAATTCATAATATTCAGCCCAAACAGAGATAACAAGTATTAACAAGAAATGAGAGGGATCGAATATATGACACACAAGTAAGTCTGTGATGGAGTACAAGACTATAATTAGTAGTCAATTCAACAAGTATACGACTGCTGTAGGTCCCAACTGTGATATCATATGGCCTAAGCATAGTATCTAACATGAAAGGCAGTCAAATTGCTAAAAGACAAGGAAGACATGTAAGCAACAATAGGCTATTCAACTTTACAGTCTCACGGGACGGACCAAGTCATAATCCCTCACGGTGCATGCTCACATGTCCGTCACCTAGCATGTGCGTCACCTCCAAATATTCACATCATACCAATTTTTGGGGTTTCATACCCTCAAAACCAGATTTAAGACTGTGACTTACCTCTACTGCGCAGAAATCCTACTCCGAAATGCCCTCGCCTCTCGAATCGGCCTCCAAACGCCTCGAATCTAGCCACTAACAGTACGAGATAATCAATATAGGCTAAAGGGATCAATTCTACAAGAAAACTACTGAATTATAGTCTGAAATCCGAAATCATCTCAACCAGGACCCCCGGGTCCACGTCTAGAAACCCGAAAAAGGTCACAAAACCCGAAAGCTCATTCACTCACGAGTCTAACCATACCAAATTTATCAAAATCCGACACCATTTGGTCGTCCAAACCCCAAAATCCACTCTCCAATTCTCAAGCCCTAAACTCAAAATTTCACCTCAAAAACTCACCAACTAGGTGGGGAAACATCATTATTGAAGATAAATGGACACAAGGAGCTTACCTCAGTAATCGCTTCGAACATCTCCTAAAAAATCCCCAAAGTCCGAGCTCAAAGTGATGAAAAATGGTGAAAAATCTCGAAGTCTTCTATTTATAGGTTCTTCCTAGCAAAACCGCACCTGCGGTTCACTTAATGTTTTCTGTGGTCCTTTACGCACCTGCGGCGCCCAGTCCACTTCTGCGATGGGCCGTCTGCTTCTCCGAAGCTCCTTCACTCAGTGCCTATGCAGCCCAATACCCGCATCTGCGGCCTCGCAAGTGCGGGAAAGACATCGCACCTACGGTTCCAGCTCTCCTCCACCTAGACCTAATCTGCACCTTGTTCTGCCGCACCTGCAGCCAACGCCCTCGCAGGTGCGTCACACCAATTACAACCCACTTCAGTAACTTCACCAAGTTGAAATCAAGTCCGATAACCACCCGAATTCATCCCGAGGACTCCGGGACCTCAACCAATTATACCAACAAGTCATATAACCCCATGCGAACTTAGTCGAACCTTTGAATCACTCAAAAAAAAAATCAAAACACCAATTACACCCGGATTCAAGCCTAAAGAACTTCTAAACTTTCGAATTCCACAAACGACGCTGAAACCTACCAAATCACGTCCGATTGACCTCAAATTTTGCACACAAATCATAAATGAAACCACAAACCTACTCCAATTCCCGGAAATCAAATCTGACCTCGATATAAAAATTTCCATTGCTGGCCAAAATCACCAAAATTCCAACTTTCGCCAATTCAAGCCTAATTCTACTACAAACCTCCAAATCACATTTTGGACGCGCTCTTAAGCCCAAAATCAGCTAACGGAGCTAATAGAACCATCAGAATTCAACTAAAGGCCGTTTCCACATGAGTTGACATCCGGTCGACTTTTCTAACTTAAGCTTCCAATTAAGAGACTAAGGGTTTCAATTTACCCCGTAATCACTCCGGACCCGAACTAACCAACCCGGTAAGATATATAACAGCTGTAAAGCACAAAAGAAGCATAAAATGGGGGAAATAGGGCTATAACTCTCAGAACGACCAGCCGGGTCGTTACATCCTCCCCCTCTTAAACAAACGTTCGTCCTCGAACGAGTCTAGAAACATACCTGGAGTCTCAAATAGGTGTGGATATCTGCTCCGCATCTCTTTCTTGGTCTCCTAAGTAGCCTCCTCCACGGGCTGACCTCTCCACCGCACCTTCACTGAAGCTATATCCTTAGACCTCAACCTTCAAACCTGCCGCTCCAAAATTGCCACCGGCTCCACATCATAAGTCAAATCACCATCCAACTAGACTGTGCTGAAATCCAAAACATGAGAAGGATTGCAACGTACTTGCGGAGCATAGAAACATGAAATACTGGATGCACACTCAACAAGTTAGGTGGAAAGGCAAGCTTGTAAACCACCTCTTGATCCTATGAAGTACCTTAAAAGGCCCAATGAACTGAGGCTCAACTTTCCCCTCTTCCCAAACCTCATAACACCCTTCATGGGTGATACCTTCAGCAGAACCTTCTCTTCGACCGTGTAAGACACTTCACGAACTTTCCTATTAGCATAACTCTTTTGCCTAGACTGCGTTGTGTGAAGCCACTCCTAAATCAATTTCACCTTGTCTAATGCATCCTAGACCAAGTCTGTACCCAAAAGCCTAGCCTCACCCGACTCAAACCATCCCACCAGATATCTACACCGCCTCCCATATAAAGCCTCGTATGGAGCCATCTGAATGCTCGGTTGATAACTGTTGTTATATGCAAACTTCGCGAGCGACAGAAACTGGTTTCATGAACCCCTAAAATCAATGACACAACCGCGTAACATGTCCTCCAATATCTGGATAGTGCACTCAAACTGTCCGTCCGTCTGAGGGTGAAAGGTTGTGCTCAACTCAACCTGAGTACCCAACTCTCGCTGCACGGCCCTCCAAAAATGCGATGTGAACTGTGTGCCTCTATCTGAAATGATGGAAACTAGGAGACCATGGAGGCGAAAAATCTATCGGATTTAAATCTCAGCCAACCGCTCTGAAGAATAAGTAATACCAATTGGAATAAAGTGCGCGGACTTGGTCAGCTGATCCACAATCACCCATATAACATCGAACTTCCTCGAAGTCCGTGAGAGCCCAACTACGAAATCCATGGCGATTCGCTCCCACTTCCACTTTAGGATCTCCAACCTCTAGAGTAAACCACATAATATCTGATGCTCATACTTTACATGCTGACAATTGAGACACCAAGCCACAAACCCAACTATATCCTTCTTCATCCTCCTCTACCAATAGTGCTGCCTCAAATCCTGGTACATCTTCGCGGCACCCGGATGGATGGAATTCGTGAGCTGTGGGCCTCCTAAAGAATCAACTCCTGTATCCCATCTACATTGGGCACACATATCCGATCCTGCATCCTCAACACCCCATCATCATCAATAGTCACATCCCTAGCATCAACTCGCTGAAACCTGTCTTGGAGGATGAGTAGATGTGGATCATCATATTGACGCTCCCTGATACAATCATAAAGAGAAGACCTAGAGACCACACAAGCTAATACCTGACAAGGCTCAGAAATATCCAATCTAAAAAACTGGCTAGCTAAGGTCTAAACATCCAATGCCAATGGCCTCTCTACTGCTAGAAGATATGCTAAGCTCCCCAAACTCTCATGTGATGACCCAAAGGGTCATCTTATGAATTAAGATTCTATTCTGGGCTTATTAGACTTAAAAAGATTAATTTTAATTACCTCGATTTGCGTGTGCAGTCCGGGGTGAACCCGAAAAGCTTTTATGTGAAAATATATTAAAAAATAAATTTTGAGTTTAAATTTTAATTTTTTGTTGACTTTGGTCAACATTTTGAGTAAATGGAACCGGACCCGTGTTCCGACGGTCCCAGGAGGTCCGTAGTAACATATGGGACTTAGACATATGCCCGAAATTGAATTCTGAGGTCCCTAGCTTTAGAAAACAATTTTTGAAGAAAATTGTTATACTGGTTTTTAAAGAAAATAAAGAAATGAATTAATGTTTGAACTCATTGATATCGGGCCCGTATTTTGGTTCCAGAGCCTGGTACAGGTTTGTTATAATGTTTAAGTACTATCTGTGAAATTTGGTGGAAATCAGAGTTCATTTGACGTGATTCAGACGCCTGTTTGAGAAAATAGTGAAATCGAAGTGTTCTTGAGAAAATCATGAATTTTGAGGTTAAATTCGTAGTTTTAGATGTTATTTTTGCGATTTGATCGCACGATCAAGTCCGTATGATATTTTTAGATTTGTGTGCGTGTTTGGTTTAGAGTCCCGAGGGCTCGGGTGAGTTTTGGGTAGGCTTCGGGATGTTTTGAGCTGTTAAAAGTCTGTTGTTTTGTTGCTACTGATGCACTGGTGCGTTCCTCTTCGCGATCGCGAAGCTTCTCCCCCGATCACGAAGAGTAAAATGTACTGGGGTCATTTTGTTCTTCATGAACGCGAAGTCATGGACGCGAACGTGAAGCACTGGTGGGTTACCCTTCGCGAACGCGAGCTGACTTATGCGAATACGATGAGTAAATGGGCCTGGGGGAGGGGACTCACACTTTTTCTACGCGAACGCGACCATTGGGACGCGATCGTGATGGCCATCTGAAGCAAAGCTTCGCGAACGCATTCGATCCCCCGCGAATGAGAAGGCCACTGGATGATAATTCTTCGCGATCGTGACAGGACCATCGCGAACTCGATGAAGGCCTGTCCATCGACTTAATAACAGAACTTAAAATGGGCAGAAGCTATTTTTCTCATATTTTCAAACTAAGAAGACCTAGAGGTGATTTTCATCATACAAGTTCTTCCCCAAAGTGTTGGTAAACGATTCTAAACTATTTTCTTTCGATTACCCATTGTTTTTCATGACTTTTCAATAAAAAAATCAAGGGTTTTCATGGTAGAAATTGGGGGTTTGAGTAGAATTAGAGAATTTTGTAAAAATGGAATTTTGACCTCGAATTAGGATCAGATTTCAAAACTAATTACATATTTAGTCTCGGGGGTGAATGAGAATGGAATTTGGTCCGAACCCCGAGTTTGGACCAAGCGGGTCCGAGGTCGATTTTGGTCTTTTGATAGGAAAACCATAATTTTGCATTAAAGTTAGTTCCTTTAGTACTAATTAATAATATTGAACTAATTATGATTAGATTCGAGTGTGTTGGAGGTGAATTCGAAAGGAAAAGGTGTAATTGAGCAGTGAGTTGTCTGCGAAATTGAGGTAAGTGCTTGGTCTAACTTTGACTTGAGGGATTAGGAATCCCCGACTTAAATGCTATGTGAAATCGCATGTGCGTGGTGTATAGGTGAGGTTACGAGTATCTATGCACCACCAAATTATCTGTTTAGCATGTTCCCTTCCCGTTCCCAATTTATTATATTCCTTTCTTAATTGTTCCATGATTATTGATACTTCCATGTCTACTTGTTTTGGTCTATTTGTTATTGTTAGAGATTGTTTTCCCTTATTTTAAATTATTAATTGTTCTTTAGCCTTATTGCGGTACATTAATGGTTGAGCTGGTTGTCAGTGTTTCATGATACATTTCGGTTGGTTTCGCTGTGTAGTAATAATTGGTGGAGTTACTTAATTGTACAACTTTCCGTTACATTATTTGAGATATAAATGTTGTGAAGGATTTGATCTAAATTGTGAATTCTTTATTATAAATGATGAAATGTGACTGTCTGGTGGGAGCGGGTTGCACGCTGCAACAAGGAGGAATAAGGGTGCACAGGTGGAATCGGGTTGCACACCGCAACATGAGGAATAAGGGTGATATATTGAGGAGAAATAAGGGTGGATATGTGGCATCAGGTTGCACGCGGAAACAAGGAGTAATAAGGGAGAATATTCATGTTTTTACTGGTTTTATAATGAATATTGGAAATACTCACTGTTTTATTTTGTTGTTCCCATAATCTGTTTTTACCGCTATTTAAATTGTAACTTGTAAATTTTCGTAAGGATTGGTTATAGCTGAGACCTGGAAAGATAGCTGAGTTACTTAATTATTTACTGCAAGTTATTGTTTAAATAGTTTAGTATTTCCTTCTTGCTTTATTAAACATTGTATGCAGGTTATATCATAAATGCCCTGCCGTAGCCTCGTCACTACCTCGTCGAGGTTAGGCTCGGTACTTACCAGTACATGGGATCGGTTGTACTAATACTGCACTCTGAACTTCTTGTACAGATCCAGGTTCCGGTCAGATTTGATTTTTGAGTAGTTGCTAATCATTCGTACAGAGACACAAGGTAGATCTGCTGGCGTCCGAAGATTCCTGGAGTCTTCTACACATTATTTTAGTTACTATTTTTATTTCATTCAAAACAGATATATATTTTCTTTCAGCAAATACTTGTAGTATTCTTTAGTAGTTCGTGAATTGTGACTCCAAATCCTGGGTAGCTAGACATTTGTATTAGTTTCGAGTTTCATTTCATTATTTCACACATTATTCTGGATTCATTTATTGGATAATATTAGACCTAGTATTATGTTTTAATTGTTTTAAATGTTGAATCCCTCTAACATTGGCTTGCCTAGCAAGTATGGTGTTAGGTGCCATCACGATCCCTAGGGTTGGGAAATTTGGGTCGTGACATCTCCGCCCGGCGACTCAAGGCATCGGCCACCACATTGGCCTTCCCGGGATGGTACAAAATGGTGATATCATAGTCCTTAAGAAGCTCCAACCACCTCTGCTGATGCAAGTTAAGATCCTCCAGCTTGAAAAAATGCTGCAAACTCTGGTGGTCAGTGTAGATCTCACAATGAACCCGGTACAAATAATTCCGCCAAATCTTCAAGGCGTGAACAATAGCTGCTAACTCAAGATCATGGACATGATAGTTCTTCTCATGGGTCTTAATTTGGCGCGAAGCATCAATCACTCTACCATCCTACATCAGAACACACCCAATACCGATCCGCAAGGCATCATAATACACTGTGTAAGAACCAGAAGCTGATGGCAGAACTAGAACTAGAGCTGTGGTCAAGGCAGTCTTGAGCTTCTGAAAGCTCTCCTCGCACTCATCCGACCACCTAAATGGAGTACTCTTTTGGGTCAATTTGGTCAAGGGCGATGCAATAGATGAGAAACCCTCCACAAAACGGTAATAGCCCGCTAAACCAAGAAAGCTCTGAATCTCTGTGGCTGAGGATGGTCTGGTCCAACTCTGCACTGCCTCTATCTTCTTCGGATCCACCTGAATACCCTCACTGGACACCATGTGCCCCAAGAACGCCACTGAACTGAACCAAAACTCACACTTGGAGAACTTTGCATAAAGCTTCTCCTCCCTCAACCGCTTTAACACAACCCTTAGATGCTGGGCATGTTCCTCCTGGCTAGAGAGTACACCAGGATGTAATCAATGAATACAATAACGAACGAATCGAGATAAGGCTGAAACACACTGTTCATCAAATGCCTGAACGCTGTTGGGGCATTGGTCAACCCAAAAGACATCACAAGGAACTCATAATGGCCATATCGGGTCCTAAAAGTTGTCTTAAGAATATCCAAATCCTGAATCTTCAGCTGTTGATACCCTGACCTCAAATCAATATTGGAGAACACCCTCGCTCCCTGAAGCTGGTCAAATAGATCATCAATACGTGGCAAAGGATACTTGTTCTTGACTATGACCTTGTTCAACTGCCTGTAATCAATGCACATCCTTATAGTACCATCCTTCTTCTTTATAAATAGAACCGGTGCACCCCTAGGTGACACGCTAGGCCAAATAAACCCCTTTTCAAGGAGTTCCTGAAGCTGTTCCTTCAGTTCCTTCAACTCCACCGGTGCCATACGATACGGTGGAATAGAAATGGGCTGAGTGCCCGGCACCAATCAATACTGAATTCAATATCCCTATCAGACGGCATGCCCGACAGGTCTGCAGGAAACACATCCGGAAAATCACGCACCACCAGAACAGAATCAATGTCAGGAGCCTCTGCACTAACATCCCTCACAAAATCCAAATATGTTAGACAACCCTTCTCAACTATCCGCTGAGCCTTCAAGTATGAAATCACTCTGCTGGGAACATAGTCTATAGAACCGCTCCACTCAACCCTCGGCAACCCCGACAACCCCGACATCGCTAATGTCATAGTCTTAGTGTGACATTCTAGAACATCATGACATAGAGACAACCAATCCATACCCAATATCACATCAAAATCAACCATACTGAGCAACAAAAGATCCACTCGAGTCTCCAGACTCCCAATAGTCACCACACATGACCGATATACAAGGCCTACAATAATAGTATCGCCCACAGGAGTAGATACATGAACAGATGAAACTAAAGACTCACGGGGCATATCTAGAAAATGAGCGAAACGAGGAAACATATGAATAAGTGGAACTAGGGTAAAAAAATACAAAGGCATCTCTGTGGAAAATTAAAGCAATACCTGTAATCACAACATCTGAAACAATGGCATCTAGTCTGGCAGGGAGGGCATAGAAATGGGCCAGCCACCCCCTGATTGGCCTCCCCCTCGGGCGACACCTAGCTGACTGAGCTTCACCCTGGGCTGGCTGAGCGGGTGGTGGAGGAACTGGTGTTGATGTCATAGACTGGCTCCTCCACGGAGCTGGACCTCCCACTAGAAGGGGACACTGTCTCCTCATGTGACCAAACTCCCCACACTCAAAGCAACTCCCCGGTGCTAGTGCTAGGGACTGAAGGGAGCCCCGAGCACCGGGATAACTGGTAGAAGGACCTGGCATAAACGAACCCTGACCCGATGGAGCACGAGACGAACTCTGCACTAGGAGGACACTGAGAGATGAATGTCCCTACTGATAAATGTGTGAACCATGGCCAGATGATGCACCACGGTGAACTAGGCGAGCCGTCTGAGTATGTGTTAAAGGAAGACCCCTATCGTGCTGAAACTGACCCCCAGAAGAAGCACCGCTAAAAATCCACCCTATCCACGAGGCCTCTTGGACTCTCTCTCAACCCTCTCCTAAATGCGAACCATCTCAATCTGACGAGAAATGCCGACAACCTCATTAAAAGTAGCACCATACACTCTCTCAGGTCATAAGCAATCGCAGCTGAAGAGTGAGGCCATCTATGAACCTCCCGATCCTCTCTATGTCTGTGGGAATCAACTAGATAGCATGACGGGACAACCTATGAGAATAGCATCTCATATTGCATCACAGACATATCACCCTGACGAAGCTGCTCAAACTGTTTGTGCAGTTCCTCTCTGCGTGACTGAGGCACGAACTTCTCCAGAAAGAGAACAGATAACTGCTGCCAGGTAAGGGGTGCTGTGCCGACTGGCCGACGCTTCTCATAAGACTCCCACCAACTGAATGCAACCCCAAATAACTGAAAGGTAGTGAACGAGACCCCACTGGTCTCCAGAATACCTGATGTATGGAGTATCCTCTGACACCTGTCCAAGAAGCCCTATGCATCCTCTCCCTCCGCACCACTGAAAAACGGAGGCTGGAGCCTCCCGAAACTCTCTAACCTACGCTGCTCATCCTCAAGCATAGCAGAAACCGCATAGTGCTGAGCAGCAACAACCGGGTGGGATGGTGGTGCCCCCGGTGTCTGGAGTCCCTGTATTACTTGCTCTGGTGTGTGGACGGTGGGAGTTTGAGTGCCTCCCCCGGCCTGAGAAGTTGTTGCTGCCGTCAAAACAGAGACCGCCTGAGCAAGACCTGTGCACACAGTCAGAATCTTAGCTAGGGCCTCCTAAAGGATAGAAATCACGATGGGCAGATGTGGTGCCTGAGATGGTCCCGCTGGTGCATCCACCACTGGGACCTGGTCCTGGTCCTGATCTGGGGTAACTGGTGGATCTGTAGGTACTGCCCTAGCTGCTGTGCGAGCTGCACCTATGCACCTACTGCAGCCTCTACCGCGACCTCGACCTCTCTCTGTCCTGGCTGGTGGTATTGCTGGGTGCCCATCTTGCCCGGTAGAACGAGTCCTCACCATCTGAGAGATAATGAAACAACAGATGTTTAGTTACCAGAATGAACAGATTCGCACGACAAGAATTCAAGAAGGTAAAGTTTTCCTAAGGGTTCTGCAGCCTCTCGAAGATAAGTACAAACGTCTTCGTATAGATCCTCAAGACTCTACTACCCTGCCCATGACTTGTGAGACCTATGTAACCTAGAACTCTGATACCAACTTGTCACGACCCAAAACTCTAAACTGTCGTGGTGGGGCCTATCGGTGGTACTAGGCAAGCCGATTCTCAAAATACTTCAACATTGCATAAAAAATAAATAAAAAAGCCTTTTTCATAATAGAAATCTTTCATAAAAAAAAATAAGTTTGACTCGAAAATATAGTGCGGAAAGGTAGCCCCAAACATCGGGGTGTCACAAGTCATGAGCATCTAGAAATCCAGTCTAATAAAACAATATCTAAGTATCAATACAGGTCTGCGGACGCCGACAGCTACCTGGTAGTCTCCGATACTCGCTCGCGCACGACTTCCAGAACCGTGTACACCTGGATCTGCACATGAAGTACAAAGTGTAGCATCAGTACAACCAACTCAGCAAGTAACAAAAATAAATAAGGAACTGAGAAGCTTCTGCGATGGGCCATCCGCTTCTGCGAAGCTCCTTCACCCAGCGCCCATGCACTTCTGTGGCCCAATACCCACATCCGCAACCTCGCAGGTGTGGGAAAGACTTCGCACCTACGGTTCCATCTCTCCTACGCCTTTCCCGCATCTGCGCCCTCTTCTGCCGCACCTGTGGCTAACCCTCTCGCAAGTGCGACCACACCAGATACAACCCACTTCAGCAGCTTCACCAAGTTGAAAATCAAGTCCGTTAACCAACCGAATTCATCCCGAGGCCTCCGGGACCTCAACCAATTATACCAACAAGTCAATATAACCCTATGCAAACTTAGTCGGACCTTCAAATCATCAAAACAACATCAAAACACCAATTACACCCGAATTCAAGTCTAAAGAACTTCTAAACATCTGAATTCCACAAACGACGCCGAAAGCTACCAAACCACGTCCGATTGACCTCAAATTTTGCACACAAGTCATAAATGACACCAACAAACCTACTACAATTATCAGAAATCAAATCCGACCCTAATATCAAAATTTCCACTACCGGCAAAAATCGCCAAAATTCCAAGCCAATTCCAAGCCTAATTCTACTACAGACCTCCAAATCACATTCTGGATGCGCTCCTAATCCCAAAATCACCTAACGGAGCTAACAGAACAATCAAAATTCAAACCCGTGGCTGTTTACACATGAGTCGACACTTTTCCATCTTAAGCTTCCAATTAAGAGACTAAGTGTCTCAATTTACCCTGAAATCACTCCGGATCCGAACTAACTAACCCGATAATACATATAACAGCTCTAAAGCACAAAAGAAGCATAAATGGGGGAAACATGGTATAACTCTCAAAACGACCGGCCGGGTCGTTACAATATTGCTAATACCATAGTTTGCTATGCATTAGCTATATATAGGATAATACAAAAAAGGATGTATAACTAATTCTTGAAATAGTTATACATAGGTTGTCAAAGTATACAAATAAGGTATTACTAGTACACAAAGCTAATGCATGCATTATTTTTTTATTGCACTCTATCAAACGACCTCTTACAATGACAGAATAAAGAGAGGGGAGCTCCATCCAAACCGACGTATGTAATATCTGATGTTTCTTTTTCCTTCAAACGACAAAAAAAGAAGAAACACTCGTGATGTTACACTCATAGATAGTACTCAACAAATATTACATAAAGAACTAAATTGAGACTCATTCTTCTATATACGATGATCTAGAAGGGAATTATACGTAGCTTTCAGGATTGAATCCAATAAACACTTAGATTTGGCCATTAAGAAAACTTCAAACTAGGAATGAGACATTTAAAGATTTGCCAGCTATTTGTTGACTAGCCGGCCTATTTTCTCCGTGATTTAAGCATATATAAACTGTTAAATTTGACAAGATTCATGCAAACTAGTGTTAACCTTGAAAGAAATTGGTAAATGCATTATACATTCACATTTCATGATCAATTTTTATGTGATGTCATGCATAACATTATTGAAGCCATTTTCCTTTTATGAATAGAAAAGGTTTCATTCATTTGAAAATATCTCTCAATTGCCTTCTCATCGTCTAAGGTGTTTGAGTCTTCTTTCTCTCTTGTAGTATTTCACTTGTATTTTTGGAGTGAAAGAACGTTTGAGTTGATTGTGTCCGAGGACTAGGCGAAAATCAAATTTTTGCTGAACCTTATAAATTTCTGGTGTTCTTTTTATTATTGTCTCATTTGTTATTTATTAGATACCATTAGATATAATAGTTGTGATTTAATCACTATCTATATATTAGGCTTCCGCAACAATTGGTATCATAGACAAGGTTCTATCTGAGTATGCTCTGTTGCAACATAGTCTGAAATTCCACTTCAGAAAAAAATTACTTTGGTGTTTTTTAATGTCAACAAATAAATAGTATTTGTATCCAAATTGGGATACACGAAAAATAAAGAGCCCACATCGAGTGTCAGCAATACGTCATTGGCATCTTCTCTTATGACAATAATTATGTCAAATGCGAACTTTGCAGTTAAAAATTTTGACGAGTCAGGACATTTCGAGATGTGGCAAGCTGAGGTTCTTGATGTCTTTTTTCAACAAGGGTGTCATGACCCAAAACTCAATCTGTCATGATGACGCCTATCATGGTACTAGGCAAGCTGATTACTCAGGCAATTGCAACACTTTCAAATTCAAGATATGCTAAAACAAGTTTAAATAAATAAAAATCTCTTAATACTGATAAAACCGTCGCAACTAAACTAGGTTGTTACTGAGTACATGAGCATCTATACAATACAAGTAGGAAATACTATCTAATAAAATTGAAACTGAATAAATAAGATTTGAGTGTTAGGAGAGGAGAGTCAAACTCTGCGCGCCAGGGCAGCTGCCTCGAATATCTCCGAACAATAGAAAACTCTGAGAATCAGCAACCACTGTGATCAGATACACCTGGATCTGCCCACGAAGCACAAGGTGTAGCGTGAGTAAAACCAACTCAGTAAGTGCAAGTTTAACTATTGGCCTAAAAGTAGTGACTAGCTTCACTGTTACAGTTTAATTACAAAATTACAGTACAGAAATATAGGCATGCTTCCAAGTTAAACAGTTAAATCCAAATAGGTAAAATATTTCAAGTTCAATTGAAACAAGATAAGGTACATCTCGATATCTATATGTCAGTTATGTATGCCAACTGAAGTACACAGTGATGAAATCATATGCATACTCTCAGAATATCATTCACTCAGTTCTCCTATTCACTCCATCCTCACAGTCACTCCATCCTCACAGTCACTCAGTACTCCCAATCGCTCGGCACTCGCGCTCGGCACTCAGTAGGTACCTGCGCTCATTGTGGGTGTGCAGACTCCGAAGGGGAAAATCCAGCCCAAGCGCTATAATAAGCCAATCATGGCTTGAATCAATAACACATGCTGCGGCGTGCAACTCTATACCATAAATATCCTCACAATCAGGCCCTCGGACCCACTCAGTCACCAATCTCTCCAGTCTCGCGGGCTCGCAAGAATCATGATAATCGGCGAAAACAATGATGATGTAATGTATAAATAGATGGCAACAGAGACTGAGATGTGATATGAAAATAATAGCTGTGACTGAGTGCATGGTTTCAAATTAAGAAAATAATTCAACATGTAATGCGACCTCTGTGGGTCCCTACAGTACCAACATGTAGCCTAAGCATGATTTCCAACATAACTTGCAGCTCAATTTTTCTAACATAGAGTACACAAAGCTAATGCATGCATTATTTTTTTATTTCACTCTATCAAATGACCTCTTACAGTGACAGAATAAATAGAGGGGAGCTCCATCCAAACAAGCTTATGTAATATCCAATGTTTCTTTTTCCTTCAAACGACAAATAAAGAAGAAACACTCGTGATGTTACACTCAATAGATAGTACTCAACAAATAGTACATAAAGAACTAAATTGAGACTCATTCTTCTATATACGATGATCTAGAAGGGAATTATACGTAGTTTTCAGGCTTGAATCCAATAACCACACTAAGATTTGGTCATTCAAAAAACTTCAAACTAGGAATGACACATTTAAAGATTTGCCAACTGTTTGTTGACTAGTTGGCCTCTTTTCTCCTTGATTTAAGCATATATAAACTGTTAAATTTGACAAGATTCATGTAGACTAGTGTTAAACTTTGGAAATCTCTTTTTAGGAAGAAGTTGGTAAATTCATTATACATTCACATTGCATGATCAATTTTTATGTGATATCATGCATAACATTATTGAATCCATTTCCCTTCTATAAATAGAAAAGGTGTCGTTCATTTGAAAATATCTCTCACTTGCTTTCTCATCTTCTAAGGCGTTTGAGTCTTCTTTCTCTCTTGTAGTATTTCACTTGTATTTTTGGAGTGGAATAAAGTTTGAGTTTATTGTGTCTGAGGACTAGGCAAAAATCAATTTTTTGCCGAACCTTGTAAATTTCGGGCGTTCTTTTTTTATTATTGTCTCATTTAATATTTTTTAGCTACCATTAGATATAGTCATTGTTATTTAATCATGCTCTATATATTATGCTTCTGCAACAATTTGTATCAGAGCCAAGGTTCTATCTTAGTATGCTCTGTGGTTGTAGCATAGTCTGAAATTCCATTTCAGAAAAAAATGACTTTGGTATTTTGTAGTGTCAGCAAATAAATAGTATCTTTAGCCAAACTGGGATATACGAAAAAGTGAAGAGCCCACATCGAGTGTCAGTAATACGTCATTGGCATCTTCGCTTATTACAATAATTATGTAAAATGCGAACTTTGCAGTTATAAATTTTGATGAGTCAGGACATTTCGGGATGTAGCAAGCTGAGGTCTTGATGTCCTCTTTCAACAAGGGTGTCACGACCCAAGACCCAACCTATAGTGATGGCGCCTATCATGTTACTAACCATGCCGACTACTCAGTTAATTGCAACACTTCCAAATTTAAGATATGCTAAAACATGTTTCAATAAATAAAAATCCCATAAAACTGATAAAACCGTCACAACTAAACCACGGTGTCACTGAATACATGAGCATCTATACAATATAAGTCTGAAATACTGTCGAAGAAAATTGAAACTGAATAAATAAGATTTGAGGGTTAGGGGAGGAGAGTCAAAGTCTACGGACGCTAGGGCAACTACCTCGAATATGTCCGAATGACAAAAAACTCTGAGAATCAGCAACCACCGTGCCCGAATACACCTAGATTTGCACATGAAGTGCAAGGTGTAGCGTGAGTACAACCAACTCAGTAAGTAACAAGTTTAACTATTGGGCTAAAAGCAGTGACGAGCTTCACTGTTATAGTTCAATTACAAAATTACAGTATAGAATTGTAGGCATGCTTCCAAGTTAAACAGTTAAAGCCAAATGGGTCAAATATGTCAAGATCAATTGAAACAAGATATGGTACATCTCGATATCTACATGTCAGTTTTGTATGCCAACTAAAGTACATACAGTGATGAAATCATATGCATACTCTCAGAGTATCAATCACAATTCTACCATTCACTTCATCCTTACAGTCACTCGTTCCTCATAGTCACTCAATCCTCACAATCACTCAGTCCTCCCAATCGCTTGACACTCAGTAGGTACTTGCGCTCATTGTGGGTGTGCAGACTCCAGAGGGGAAAATCCATCGCAAGCGCTATAATTAACCAATCATGGCATGAATCAATAACACATGTTGTGGCATGCAACCCGATCCCTTAAATATCCTCACAATCAGTCCCTCAGCCTTACTCAATCATCAATCTCTCCAGTCTCCCGGGCTAACAAGAATCATGATAATCAGCCCTAACAATGATGATATAATGTATAAATAGATGGCAAAAGAGACTGACATATATGGAAATAATAGTTGTGACTGAGCGCATGATTTCAAATTAAGCAAAAAATTCAACATGTAATGCGACCTCTGTAAGTCCCAATGGTACCAACATGTAGCCTAAGCATGATTGCTAACATAATTTGCAGCTCAATTTCTCTAACACATGGAGAATATACAGATAATGACAAGATTATTCAACTAAACAGTTCCATGTAATTGACTAAGTCATAATTCCTACGGTGCACGCCCACACGCCCGTCACTTAGCATGTGCGTCAACTAACACCAATCACCTAACACATAATTCGGGGTTTCATACCCTTAGAACAAAGTTTAGAAGTGTTACTTACCTCAATCCGTGCAAATCTCTATTTCAATAAGCCCTTGCCTCACAAAACGACCTTTGAATGCCTTGAATCTAACCACAAACAATTCAATACAATCAACCCGAGCTAAAGGAATCAATTCCATAAGAAAATACTAAGTTCTTAATCAAAAGTCAACTCAAAATTCGACTCCCGATCCCACATCTCAGAATCCAATTAAAGTCACAAGTCGGGGGGTAGCCATAACATAAGGCCATTACTTTCACAGAAGCCCATACAACCACGAGTACAACCATACCAAATTTACCAAATTCTGATACCAAAACACCACTCAAATCCCTAAATTAAACTCTCCAAATTCCTAGCCTCAAACTCTTAAATTCCATATAAAAAACACACAAACTAGGTGGGAAATTCAATGGGGAAACAAAATTATTGAATAAAAATGATCACAAGTGACTTACCTCAAGAAACCATTCGAAATCCCTCTTAAAAATCGCCTTAATCCGAGTTTGCAAAGTCAAGAAATGATAAAACCCTCGCAACCCAATGTTTATATTATGTCCAGGGCTTTTCGCACCTGCGACCAACTTACTCGCATCTGCGGTGTTGCAAAAGCGAAGAATTCTCCGCTTCTGCGATTTCCCCTGGTGACCCCTACTCTCGCACCTACACAACTTTCTCCACATCTTCCCTCTCGCAGGTTCGGGAATACCATCGCACCTACGCAAGTCCCCCAGCTGACCAACTCTGCTTCTGCGCCAAACACGCCGCATCTGCGACCACGCAGGTGTGAAAATATCATCCCACCTGCGATCGCTACACATCCCTTCCTAGGTCTCTCCTGCTCTCCCTACTCTCTTCTACGAGCTTTCACCTGCGATCAATACTCGGCAGGTGTGATCGCACAAGACCTGGCGCACTACAACAGTCTTTCAAATTCCAAACTGTATCCGTTAACCATTCGAAACCAACCCAAGGCCTCCGAGACCTCAACCAAACATGCCAACAAGTCCTAAAACACGATACAAACTTAATCAAGCCCTCAAATTACATCAAACAACGTCAAAATCACGAATCACACCTCAATTCAAGCCTAATGAAAACTAGGAAATTCCAACTTTTACAATCGATGCCGAAACCTATCAAATCATGTAAATTGACCTCAAATTTTGCACACAAGTCATAAATGATAAATTGTACCTACTCCAACTCCCAGAACCAAAATTTGATCTCGGTAACCACAAAGTCAACTCTCGGTCAAACTTCTCAATTTTCAAAACTTCTAATTTTCCAACTTTCACTATTTCAAGCCTAAATCAACCACGGACCTCCAAACTACTATCCGGACACGCTCCTAAATCAAAAATCACCCAATGGAGCTAACACAACCATCAAAACTCCATTTCAGAGCCATTTACACATAATTCAACATTCGATCAACATGTTCAACTTAAGCTTTCAAACCTTGAGATTAAGTGTCTCAACTCATTTCGAAACATCCCCGAAAACAAACTATCCCAGAAAGTCACATAGAAATTAATAAGCATAGAATGAGCAGTAAATGGGGGAACGGGGATACAACACTCAAAACGACCGGCCGAGTCGTTACATCCTCCCCCTTTTATGCAAACGTTCATCCTCGAATGGGTCTAGAAACGTACCTGGAGTCTCAAATAGGCATGGATATTTGCTGCACATCTCCCACTCGTCCTCCCAAGTAGCCTCCTTAACTGGGTGGCCTCTCCACTGCACCTACTCTGTAGCTATGTCTTTTGACCTCAACTTTCGAATCTGCCGATCCAAATTCGCCACTGGCTCCACATCATAAGAAAATCACCATCCAACTGTACTGTGTTGAAATATAGAACATGAGACGGATCACCGACATACTTTCGTTTCATAGAAACATGAAATACTGGATGAACACTTCGACAAACTAGGCGGCAAGGCAAGCTTGTAAGCCACCTCCCCAATCCTCTGAAGCACCTCAAACGGCCCAATATACTGAGGTCTAAACCACCTCTATCTTCTTTGAGCCACCTTAATCCCCTTGCTGGACACCACATGCCTCAAGAAAGCCATCGAACTCATACTTGTAGAACTTGGTGTAAAGCCTCTCTTCCCTCAACCACTGTAGTATAATCCTTAAATGTTGGGCGTGCTCCTCCTGGCTACACGAGTACACCAAGATATCATCAATGAATACTATGACAAACGAGTCGAGATAGGGCTGAAATACATTGTTCATCAAATGCATGAATGCTACTAGGGAATTGGTCAGGCCAAAAGATATCACAAGGAACTCATAGTGACCATAACGGGTCATGAATTCCCTCTTTAGAATATCCAAGTCCCGAATCTTCAACTGGTGTTACCCAGACCTGAAATCAATTTTAGAGAACATCATCACTCCCTGAAGCTGGTCAAATAGATCATCAATGCGTGGAAAAGGATACTTGTTCTTGATTGTAACTTTGTTCAACTGCCTATAGTCGATGTACATCCGCATAGTACCGACTTTCTTCTTCACAATCAGAACTAACGCAACCCAAGGCGACACTCTAGGCCTAATAAATCCCTTATCAAGAAGTTCCTAAAGCTGATCTTTCAATTCCTTCAACTCAACTGGTGCCATACGATACGGAGGAATAGACATGGGTTGAGTGTTCGATACCAAATCAATACCAAATCAATACCAAAGTCAATATCCTTGTCGGGTGGCATGCCTGACAGGTGTGCAAGAAACACATCCGAAAAGTCTCGCACCACCGGAATAAAATCAATAGTAGGGGCATCTGCACCCACATCTCTCACAAAGGCAAATTATGACAGACACCCCTTCCCAACCATCAGTTAGGACTTCAAATAAGAAATCACCCTGCTAGGGACATAATCTAGAGAACCTCTCTACTCGACCCTTGGCAAACCTAACATCGCCAACGTCACGGTCTTAGCGTGACATCAGAATAGAATGACATGGAGACAACCAATTCATACCCAAGGTCACGTCAAAATCAACCATACGACACAATAAGAGATCAACTCTGGTCTCCAATTCCCCAATAGTCACCACACATGATCGATATACACGGAACACAACAATAGTATCGCCTACCGACGTAGAGACATAAATAGGTGAAACTAGGGACTCACGAGGCATATCCAAATAAAGAGTAAAATAGGATGATACATAGGAATAAGTAGAACCAGGGTCAAATAACGTGTAAGCATCTCTATGGCACACTAAGACAATACTTGTGATCACTGCATCTGAAGCAATGACATCCGGTCTGACAGGAATATAGCATAGAATCGGGCCTGATCACCACCTGATCGGCCCATCCTCTAGGGCGACCCATAGCTGCCTGAGCCCCACATCGAGCTAGCTGGGCAGATGGTGAAGTAACTAGTGCTGAAGTCATGGCCTAACTCGTCTACTGAACTGGACCTCCCGGGTGACGAGGGCAATGTCTCCACATATGCCCAAACTCCCCACACTTGAAACAACTCCCCAGTAGTGTTGGTGGGGATTGAATCGGGCCCCGAGTACCAGAGTAACTACTAGAAGTACCTAGCACAGATGAACCCTGAACCGATGGAGCACAGGATGAACTCTAAGCTGGGATAGCACTGAGAGAGGACTGACTCGGACGTGCACTTTACAAACCATGGCTAGCTGATGCACCTCGATGAAATGGATGAGCCATCTGGGCGGGCCTATAAGAACGACCCCTGCTGTGGTGGAACTGACCCACAGAAGGAACATAACTAAAACCACCTAAACCTTGAGTCTTCTTGGCCTCCCTCTCCTCACGCTCCTGACTATGGAACATCTCTAGTCACCAAGAAATATCAACCACCTCGTCGAACCGAGCACCAGATACACTTTCCCGAGTCATAACAAAATGCAACTAATATTGGAGGCCATCAATGAACCTCCTAATCCGCTCCCTCTCAGTGGGAACCAAATGACGAGCCAACTTTGAAAACCTCATCTCATACTGGGTCACAGACATGCCATCCTGATGTAGCTACTCGAACTGCCTGCGCACATTCTCCCTATGGGTATGTTGCACAAACTTCTTCAAGAAGAGAATGGAGAACTCATGCCATGAAATTAGTGTAGCACCAACTAGCCTGCTCCTCTCATACATCTCTCACCATCTGAAGGCAGCCCCAATAAACTGAAAAGTAGTAAATGAGACCTCACTGGTCTCCAAAATACCCGTTGTATGAAGAATCCGCTGACACCTATCTAAGAAGTCTTATGCATCCTCTGACTCAGTCCCACTGAATGATGGAGGCTGGAGTATCCCAAATATCTCAAGTCTCTTCTGCTCATCACCACTCATAATAGGACCCACTTGGGCCTGAGAAACTGCAATCGGTTGGGCTGGTAGTACCCCCGGTGTCTGAAGTCCCTGCATCACCTGCTTTGGAGTATGGGCAGTGGGAGTCTGAGTACCTCCCCTGGACTGAGAAGTGGCTAGCGCGGCCTGAGCAGAAACCACCTGAGCGAGGATAGTGCACACTATCAATATCTGAGCCAAAGTCTTTTGAAGGCCTGGAATCATAATGGACAGAACTAGTGCCTGAGCTGGCCCCACTGGTTCAACCACATCTGGAACTTTTTCTTGAGCTAGAGAAACTAGTCGATCTGCAGGTGCTGCTCTAGCTGTTGTACGGGCTGCACCTCGGCCCCTACCGTAACCTCGGCCTCTCGTGGCCCTAGCTGGTGGTACTGGTGGCTGTCCGTCCGGTCCGGTAGCATGTGTCCTCACCATCTATGAGAGAATATAATAGCAAAATTTTAGTTCCCGGAATAAACAAATTCGCACGGCAAGAATATAAGAATGTGAAGTTGTTCCTACGAATTCGGTAGCCTCTCGAACATAAGTATAGATGTCTCTGTACCGATCCGAAAGACTCTACAAAACCTGCTCATGACTCGTGAGACCTATGTAACCTAGGATCTGATACTAATTTGTACGACCCAAAACTCAACTTGTCGTGATGGCGCTTATCATGGTACTAGGCAAGCTGACTACTTAGACAATTCCAACACTTTCAAATTTAAGATATGCTAAAACAAGTTTAAATAAATTAAAATCTCATATTGTTAAAACCGTCGCAACTCAATACAAAAGTTCCCGAAACCAGGATGTCACTAAGTACATGAGCATCTATAGTCTGGAATAATATCTAAGAAAATTGAAACTGAATAAGTAAAATTGAGGGTTAGGGGAGGAGAGTCAAGTTCTGCGGAAGCTAGGGCAGCTACCTCGAATATCTCCGAGCGACAAAAAACTCTAGGAATCAGCAACCACCATGTCCGAATACACCTGGATTTGCACACGGAGTGCAGGGTGTAGCGTGAGTACGACCAACTCAGTAAGAAACAAGCCTAACTATTAGGATGAAATCCTTGACGAGCTTCACTATTACAGTTCAATTACAAAATTACAGTACATAAATGTTGGCATGCTTCCAAGTTAAACATTTTAAGCCAAACAGGTAAAATATGTCAAGTTCAATTAAACAAGATATGGTATATCTTGATATCCACATGTCAGTAAAGTATGCCAACTGAAGTACATAAAATGATGAAATCGCTCGGCACTCGTGCTCGAACTCAATAGGTACCCGCGCTCACTGTGGGTGTGCAACCCTGAAGGAGAAAATCCAGCCCAAGTGCTATAATAAGACAATCATGGCATGGATTAATAACACATGCTGCGACGTGTAGCTCGATCCCATAAATATCCTCATAATCAGGCCCTCGGCCTCACTCAGTCATCAATCTTTCCAGTCACCCGGGCTCACATGAATCATGATAATCACCCCAAACAATGATGAAATAATGTATAAATAGATGGAAACAAAGACTGATATATGATATGGAAATAATAGCTGTGACTGAGTGCATGATTTCAAATTAAGCAAATAATTCAACATGTAATGTGACCTCTATGGGTCCCAACAGTACCAACATGTAGCCTAAGCATGATTCCTAACATGACTTACAGTTCAATTTCTCTAACACATGGAGAATATACGGATAACGACAAGCATATTCAATTAAACATTTCCATAGAATTGATCGAGTAATAATTCCTATGGTACACGCCCACATGCCTGTCACCTAGCATGTGCGTCACCTCAACACCAATCATCTAACACGTAATTCAGGTTTCATACCCTCAGAAGCAAGTTTAGAAGTGTTACTTACCTCAATCCGTGCAAATCTCTATTCCAACAAGTCGTTGCCTCGCGAAACAGTCTCCGAATGTCTCGAATCTAGCCACAAACAATTTGATACAATCAACACGAGCTAAAGGAATCGATTCCATAAGAAAATACTAAGTTCTTAATAATAAGTCAAAAACTCAACTCAAAAGTCGATCCCCGGGATCACGTCTCAGAATCCAATAAGAATCACAAAATTCAGAAGCCCATTCAACCACGAATCCAACCATACCAAATTTACCAAATTCCGATACCAAAACACCACTCAAATTCTCAAATTTAAACTCTTCAACCCTAGCCTCAAACTTCCAAATTCCACCTAAAAAACACACAAACTAGGTGGGAAATTCAAAAGGGAAACAAGATTATTGAATAAAAATGATCACAAGTGACTTACCTCAAGAAACCCTTCGAAATCCCTCTCAAAAATTGCCTTAATCCGAGTTTGCAAAGTCAAGAAAGTATAAAACCCTCGGAACCCAACGTTTATATTCTGTCCAGGGCTTTTCGCACCTGCGACCAACTTACCAGCATCTGCGGGTGTCACTGAAGCAAAAAATCCTCCGCTTCTGTATTTTTCCCTGGTGACCCTTACCCCTCGCACATACGCAACATTCTTTGCATCTGCGCTCTCGCAGGTGCGGGAATACCATCACACCTATACAAGGCCCCCAACTGACCAATTTTGCTTTTACGCCAAATACGTCGCATCTGCGACCACACGGGTGTGGAAATACCCTCTCACCTGTGACCACTGCACACCTTTTCCCAGGCTGCCCCTGCGCTCCCCTGCTCGCTTCTGCAAACAAAACTCTACAAGTGTGATCGCACTGGACGTGGTGTAATACAACAGCCTTTCTCAAACTTGATTCGTTAACCATCCGAAACCAACCTGAGGCGCCAAGGACCTCAACCAAACATGCCAAAAAGTCCTAACACATGATAAAAAATTAGTCTAGCCCTCAAATCACATCAAACAACATCAAAAATATGAATTGCACCTCAATTCAAGCCTAATGAAAACTAGGAAATTCCAACTTCTACAATCGATGCCGAAACCTATCAAATCACGTCTGGTTGACCTCAAATTTTACACACAAGTCATAAATTACACAACACACGTACTTTAACTCCCGAAACTAAAATCTGATCCCGGTAACCACAAAGTCAACTCTCAGTCAAACTTCTTAATTTCCAAAACTTCTAATTTTCCAACTTTCGCCATTTCAAGCCTAAATCAACCACATACCTCCACATCACTATCTGGACACACTCATAGTAAAAAATCATCCAACGGAGCTAATGGAACCATCAAAACTCCATTCCGAATCCATTTACACATAATTCAACATCCGGTCAACCTGTTCAACTTAAGCTTTCAAACCTTGAGACTAAGTGTCTCAACTCATTCCGAAACATACCCGAAACTGAACCAACTACCCTGGAAAGTCACATAACAATTAATAAGCATAGAATGAGCAGTAAACGGGACAACGAGTCTACAACACTCAAAACCACAGCTGTTTCGTTACAAAGGGCTAGATATTGCCATAGAAGAAAAGAATCCAGACAGTATAGGAGAAGAAGATAGGAAGACTATCAATCGCATTGCTTGTGGTACCATTAGATATTAACTTGAAAGAGAACAGAAGTATCCTTACACAAAGGAAACTTCTACAAGTAAATTGTGGAATGTATTGGAGGATACTTGAAGAAAAACAGTCAAAACAAACTTTACATGAAAAAATGATTGATACGCTTCACATATGTTCATGGTACTACAATGAATGATCATATCACCAACTTTAATAAGTTGGCGACAGATTTGCAGAATATGTATGTGACTTTTAGGGATGGAGATATGACCTTAATATTGTTAAGTTCACTTCCCGATGAGTACTAGAACCTCGAAACTACTCTACTTCATGGGAATGATGAAGTATCTCTTAAAGAAATTTGTTCTGCTTTGTACAACTATGAACAAAGAAAGAGAGAAAAACAAAAGGTTTGAGAAGGAGAAGCACTGGTCATAAGAGTTCGTTCTCAAAACCATATGAGAATGAAGAAAGAAAGATCAAAGTGAAGCTTCAGACCCAGCAAAGATGAATGCACCTTTTACCGAGAAAAGGGGTACTGGAAGAAAGACCGTCCAAAATTTAAAAACAAGTACAAACCTAAAATCGGGAAGGTTGTCATGGTTTCAAATGTAGCTGATTGTGACGGCTCTAATTTCTCACTAGTTACAATAGAACCATTCAAACCATCTGAGCTGATGGATGCACCTTGCAGCTATCATATGTGTCCCAACATGGACTGGTTCATTGTCTTTCAAGAAGGAGAATGTTATAAAAATCCTCTTAACGCTTATGGTATTGGTTCAATCCGATTAAGGAACCATGATGGTTTGATCAGAACATTAATAAATGTTCGATAAGTACCGGATTTAAAGAAAAATCTCATTTCTGTGGGAGTACTCGAGTCAAAGGGGTTCAAAGTCATTGTAGAAAATGGGGTGATAAGAATATGCTCCGGTGTACTGGTGGTAATGAAGAAAATTCAGAGAAATAACAATATGTACCACTATCACGGTATTACAGTTATTGGGCAGTGACAACGACATCCAATGATGTCAAGGAGGCAGAAGCGGCCAAGCTATGGCATATGCGCTTACGACATGCTGGAGGAAAATTCTTGAATAGTTTATCAGATCATGGATAGTTAAAGGGAGTAAAGACTTGAAATTTAGAGTTCCGTGAGCATTGTGTCAAGGGGAAACAAACAAGGGTTGAATTTGGAACATCTATGCATAGTACAAAAGGTATTTTGGATTATATTCACTCAAATGTTTGGGGTTCTTACAAAACACCTTCAACACTATCTTGTAACCTTCAGTGATGAATTTTCTCGGAGAGTGTGGGTGTATATTTTGAAAACCAAAGATGAGGTGATGGGAATTTTTGGAAAATGGAAGACGTTGATAGAGACTCAAACGCAGATAAAGTGCCTTCGTATAGACAACAGTGGAGAATGCAAAATGATATTTTCAATAAGATTTGTGAAGATGAAGGAATTGTGATACATTTTACCTCCATAAATACACCACAATAGAATGAAGTGGCAAAACGTATGAACCAGACTTCAATAAAAAAGGTCTAGTACATGTTGTCCAATGCTGGCTTGAGAAAAGAATTTTGGGCTGAGCCAATAACATATGCGTGTCACCTCATTAATCGTGCCGTTATTTGTGGCAAGACACCATTTGCAAAATGGTATGGAAAATCTGTTGAAGATAATAGTTTTTTCATGCAAATGGCTCAAATGCATATTATCACGTGAAAGAGTAAAAATTTGATCCGAGAGAAGAGAAAGCTATATTTATGGGAATTACTTTTGGAGTCAAAGGATACTACTTATGATGTCTAGAGACAAGAAAATTATATTCAGTAGATGTCACACCTCCCTTTTCACCGGTAAGGGTAATAAGAGAGTTTTTCCACTTTAAGTGACATAATCAAAATTGAATTATTTATTTATTTAGAGTCGCCACTTGGGATAATTATATGGTGTCCCAAGTCACCAGTTTTATATCCTAAATTGAGGAAATTTGACTCTGTTTAAATTGTCTGCAAACCAGAAATCCGGGTAAGGAATTCTGTTAACCCAGGAGAAGGTGTTAGGCATTCCCGAATTCCGTGGTGCTAGCACGGTCGCTTAGTGATTAAACTTGGCCTAAATTGTTTAATTACTCACTTTTAGGATCTATATATATTTGTATTTT
>ML362915.1:0-22396 GCA_005239505.1 Nicotiana paniculata | reverse complement strand
AGGTGCACATACTAGTCACTTTGTTCTTAATATTTACACAGGACACCATGTCCTTAATATTTATACAACACTCATAATGTTAAGGACATGACGTCCTAAAGTTTAACAACAAAATGTGCAAATACAAGTTAAGGACATTATGTCCTTAACATTTACATTGCACATATGAAGTTAAGGACGCCGTGTACTTAACATTTACACTGCACATATGAAGTTAAGGACATGATGTCCTAAGGTTTAACAACGGAAGGTACACATACTAGTCACTTTGTTCTTAATATTTACACAGGACACCATATCCTTAATATTTACACAACGCCTATGTCTAGCACATGGTATTTTCGTCCGGGCAGGTAAAAATTTATTAAACACTGGCTAAAAAAATAAATACATTTTAAACAATGGCTAAAGAGTAAAGACATATCTAATTAGTGGCTAACTTTACACTTCGCCCTATTATATACTTCCTCCATCTAAGTTTATTTGTCCATATATACCAAAAATATATGTCTGCTTTTACTTGTCTAGTTTGAAAACCAATGATAATTTTTTACTCTTCTTATTAAGTATTTCTTATTTCCAATTCATTTCCCAACGTATAATAAATAGGGGTGATGTAATAAATCACTATGTAATTTATTATGTTTTAATGGGTGTTCCAAGTTAATAGTGGACAAGGAAACTTGGATGGAGGGAGCATATAAAGCCCGAAATACACCATTTCTTGCTTAAAAAATGCAAGGATAGATCATTTCTATGAACTTTAATTCACTACTTCATGCCTTCAGAGGCAGACCTATGTTCGGAGTAGATGGGTCGCATCACGCCGTTAACTTCACAAATATTTTGATGTACATAAGTATTATATGTTGAAAACGGTTATATATTTTATTTGAAATCCTTAATCTCAAAAGTCATACGAGAGCATTGGTCGAGAAGTTTGCTCTTGTGATCATGCCACCTTCAAATTCTTGATCCGCTTTTAACATATCCCTATGCATGCACTTGAGTTGAGAAGATTTCTAGGCTTCTCTAAAAACAATAACTAGAGGCAAATACACAACAAACTAACATTTTGGAGGCAAAATGTTACTACTCTCTCCGTTTCAAATTAGATGAGGTACTCTCCTTTTTAGTCTGTTCCAAAATAAATGACGCATTTTTAAATTTGGATATAGTTCAATTTCAAACTCTTTATTTTACCCATTTTACCCTTAATGAGAAGCTTTTATAACCCCACAAATATTATGACCCCACCAGCTTTTACCCCTTAAACTTTTAAGACCACAAGTTTCAAAAGTCTCTCTCTTTTTTCTTAAACTCTGTGTCGAGTCAAACTACCTCATGTAAATTAAAACGAATAAAGTATATAATAGCTTAAAAAACTAATGTTTTGGTGTAGACTTTATACCTTGATACCAAGAAACAAACAACAATATTGATTCTACTCCAGATATATGGGAGAATTTTCAAAGTGCATCATATTTCTTTTACTAGACATCATTGTGATTGCACCCCATGTATGAATTTCATTAAAGAAAATTCACAATCATTACTTGTACCTTTTGTTACAAAAGAGACTAAGATCTCGGTTATTTGCTTGCACTTCATGAGACTCTAAATCTCAATCAATTATTAGTTATTAAGTCACCATTATATATCACCAATTACCACTATCAGTCATCACTATCATTAGTAATCACTATCATCTATCATAATTATTAGCCGCCACCATAAATTATCATTATCAACCATCACCATTAGCAATCACTATCATCCATCACAATTATTAGCCGTCACCATAAACTACCACCATCAACCACCACCAGTAACTACTATTGTCAGCCACCATCATCACTAGCTATTACCAACAACAACCACCATCAATCAAAATTACTGCGCCCAAACCACAACCATAACCGTTAACCATTACTACCACCAACTATCAAATAATCTTTTCATTTTTTCAACATTTTATCTGAATTTTATAATTATTGATTTTTAAATAAAGAAAAAATTATACATTCAAAAATTGAAAATAATCTTATTGTTTAGTGTTCTGATCTTAATACACATCATAATATTCAGATATCTTAACCTTAATACACATCTTAATATTCAAATGTGTATTCAGATTAAGACGTCTTAATCTTAATATTCATATGGGAAGCGTCAGACCTCATTTGTTTGCATTTAACGAAGGTTTGAATCTTAATCATTCAGATTTTAGTCATTAAGTATATTTATTTTTTTGGTTTGAATTTTAATCATCCAGATTATAAAATATAATAAAATTGATAAACAAATCTATTTTGAAAATTAGATGTCTTGATCCTTCGACCTGACCAGATATAGAGCATGCTATAAGCTCCTAAACACCACGCTGGCTTGTCTGAAATTGTTGTTAAATGCAAGAGGGGGATAAATAATTGGATTCTTCAATCCTTCTTTATAGACCAAGGATATTACAATACTAGTAAATGGAGTTAAAGGAAAAAAAAGAAAGAAAGAAAGTGAAGACAGAAACAAGACAAGTTGGATTATCAATGAATTTAACTCTCTTAAATAAGCTACATCTAAAATGTAGCACATTAATAATCACAAAGGTTTTCTATCAATCTTGTGTCTCTCTGCAAAAACACCATATTTTTATTTCCCCTAACTTTCACTCAGCTAGTAATTCCATCTCAGAAGTTGGGACCTGCAGCCAGTATCTCCTCAGTCAGATTGTTATCAGCTCCAATCTTGTAGCTTGTGAACACCTCAAAGTTCTTCCTAAACAGACCTCCCAGCTTCATGAGAGTTTCCTTGTACGCATTCTTGTCCGGCCACTGGAACATAGATAAAGTATTTCAAGAACCTTGTATGTTAAAATGTACTGATCGTTTTTTTTTTATACTGTCAGCGTATATAAATTGAATCGTTTGAGTGAAAACAGAGTTATATTGGTAACTTACAGTGTTCACTGGATCCAGAATCTGTGAAGGAACTCCCTCAAGTTCAGTTGGGATTTCAAGCCCAAACACCTCCGTTTTCGTGTAATTTGCTTTCAAAAGTTCTCCTGAGTGGATGGCATCAATGATCTTTCTTGTGTATGCTAACTTAATACGACTACCTGATCCGTAGCTGCTTGTGATACAGAAAGTTCATTAGCTAAATCTAATTATTAGTAGGATAATACAATGTTTGTGGTTAGAGTGCTTATTAATTAGTTATACCTTCCACCTGACCATCCAGTGTTCACAAGCCATCCGGTAGCTCCATGCTTCTGCATTTTCTCAGCTAGCATTGCTGCGTATTTTGTCGGATGAAGCATTATAAATGCTGCACCGAAACATGCTGAAAATGTCGCTGTAGGCTCCTTAATTCCATCCTCGGTTCCTGCCACCTGTTTGAATTATTAAAAGATATTATCTTTACCTCTTGTATAAAGATTCTATACATTATCAGTCTATATAAGTTCTTATGTGTATACCAAAGCTGTGTAGCCACTAATAAAGTGGTACATTGTTTGTGCCAAGTTCAACTTGCTGACCGGAGGGAGCACACCAAACGCGTCACAGGCGAGGAGAATGACATTTTTAGGATGAGGACCAACACATGGTATTTTAGCATTGGGGATGTATTCAATTGGATATGCTGCCCTTGTGTTCTCTGCAACCAAAGCAAATCCATTAATAAAGCCATAAGTCAACATAAACTGATTCAAGATTTCTGATATGCGAGCACTAGAATCAATGACATTAGTTGAGACATAACTGTTGTTTGATTAAGCAGATGCACAAGAGACCAACATATATATATATATATATATATATATATATATATATATATATATATATCACGCGGACGAATCAATATTAATGGATGTAGCTATGGATTTACCTGTTACAGATTTGTCTGCATAGTGCACTTCCCGAGTATGCTCTTCAAAAACCACATTTTCCAACACTGCACAGAACAAGAAAACATATCATCACTTGCTGACACAGGAACTTCTTTTGAGTAAATAATGTTTACATGATCAGGTAATCAGAGTATTACCGGTGCCAAACTTGATGGCGTTCCAAATATCAGGCTCCTTCTCCCTTGACAAGTCAATGCATTTTGCATAACAACCACCCTCAATGTTTGAAACACCATGATCACTCCAACAGTGTTCGTCGTCTCCAATTAGGTACCTATTATGATCTGTCGACAACGTAGTCTTCCCAGTTCCTAAAATAAACGTGTCCAAAAAAAGAAACATTAGTAACGAAGTCATAAAACCAGAAAAATCTTGCTGCTCCTCAAAAGAGATGACCAATCCCTTCATACTATATACCGAGTTTGACTTGTATGCACTTACAGTATAAATATCTTTTATACCATCAGGTTAAAATGACCTATAACAATAGGTACCTTCTATTGTCAGTATATATAGGTTAAAACCGGTACCTGATAATCCAAAGAAAAGGGCTACATCTCCTTCTTTTCCCATATTGCAGCCAGAATGCAGAGAGAGAATCTGGCGCTTAGGCATTAAATAGTGCATTAGACTGAAGAGACCTTTCTTCATTTCCCCAGCATACTGTGTGCCAAGGATGACCATTTCTCTCCTAGCAAGATTAATGTCGATGCTAGTGGAAGAAGTCATATAGTGAGTGTAACGGTTACATGGGAATTTCCCAGCATTGTATATTGTGAAGTCTGGTGTGCCAAAATTCTCTAGCTCTTCAGGAGTAGGTCGGATACACCTGTCTCCCACACAGTTATTTTTTACATATACTGTAAGTGTATATAAGTTAAATCCAATTTAAATATACATAACATGCAGTTGCTACAGTGAAGGACACTTATTTGGCAGCCTATAAATTATAATACAAAGGAATGCAGAATGGTTAAGCGCTTACATGTTGTGCATGAACAAGGAGTGATAGGCTCTGGCAGATACAATTCTAACTTTGATACGATTGTTTGGATCCCAGTTGAGAAACTGATCATTCACGAAAACCTGAAATAACGATAAAATTTCTTTAGCATATTGACAGTCTGGTGAAGTTGCAAATCTTAGCCCGAACTGTGCTAATATTTGCAACACACTATATACATGTATGTGTGTTATATACTATAATCTTGACATTAATATTAGTGGTGTAATTTGGATAGCGACAACTTAAGAGGTCTTTTAAAAATTGATTATAAAAGTAGACTTTAGGAAAGTAGAATCTAGTGTGCAATCATGTAAATACCTTCTCCAAAGAGCAAAGATAATCAACGGCTCTTTCTCTGTTGATTAAGAAAGTCTGTTCGTCCATTTCAATGTTAGGTGAGCCCCTTTTGAAAATCATAGTACAAAGATGGCGTTATAAAATGTCCAATACCAATTAAAACAGATATTTTATGGAACTAAACAATCTTTGCCATCAGGCAGAAGCAATTGAACTTTACATTATGATGGTTAGGATCCCTCTGAATGAATAACTTTTTTGTAGGGAGTGCATTACTCCTTACTGGTTCGAGCCAGCTCGAATCCAGATTAGTCGGGCTAGTGAGTTTTGAATGCGTAATGGTTATCCAAAACAAAGAATTAAATAGATGAGCTTACTTTCCCCACCAAAGTTCATTTGCAGTGGTTTCATCCTTAACAACGCGCTTGTCTCTTGGGGATCGGCCAGTTTTGGCTCCAGAAAGTGTGGCCATAGCACCACTTGATGTGATGAATGAGCCCTTTTCATTCTGGATTGCTTGCTCATACAACTCTACAAAAGGCAGATACAAATGTGATTTCTGTATTCAAACTTTAATCAAATGTCAAAATGACAAAACAGTGATCAATAGCTAAAACATGAAAAATCGAAGTTTAAATACTTAAATGCAAAATGGTAGAAAAGTACTAGTCAAAAGCAATACTAGTTGCTCTTGATAAGCAAATGAAGATGAGTAATAACCACCTAGTCCTAAAGAAAAAAGGTTTGACTTTGCAAATAGTAATATCATATAAAATGAAACAGAGATACAGTATACTAAAGTGAGGGATATTTAGCTTCTATCGTACATCGAAAATGTATCTTTACCTACTACAACAAGTTAGTTACTTTATTTTTCTTTTAAGTGTTGAAAATATAATTAAGTAAAAAAATAAAAATCATTCATATTTAACAAATTAAATTTTTACATAAAGTGGTCACACAATTCAATGTGCAGTCGGAGGCCTCTGTCTTCAATTCTCACCACCAAGTTACAACCAAGTTAGAACTGCACATGAAAAGTCATGTTGAAGATATAATAAAGTAAATAAAAATATATTTTCATAACATCTTAAACTTGTAGATGAATTGGTTACACAATTTAACTATTACCAAATCAAGAACGTGAATAAGACAAGAGAATTGGTCGAATCATGTAGGAATATGGAACTAATTACCAGCAGGGGAGAGATTGTAGAGAATGTGAGTGAACTTGAGAGAACTGTCAGTAATGTTGGGTGCTGCAGTGTGTTTAGGTTGAGAGGCTTGCACCAACTTGGGCGTTTCCGCCCTACTTGCAGGGTCTCCTTTCACAACCTTTGGTCCCGTTTCCCTTGTTAATGATGCCAATGATGCACTGTTTTTATGCCCATGCAACGAAAAAGCCACAACATTTAGCAATATTACAACAAGATTTGAGTTTTAAGTTTTTCGCATTAGCGATATTAAAGGCACGAATGCCCGAGCCGTGGAAGTAAGGGTGTACACAAAACTTTTTGTAAGCGGTGTCGTTTTTGCATTAAAAAAAGTAATGTTTAATATCATATTCGCATGATATTATTGTAAAGGAAAATGTAGGTTCAATTCTCGTTAGTTTCAATTTTTAACAAAATTGCTCGATCAAAGATGTTCGAAAAATAAAATATCCAGTCCGACCTCGAACCTATGACCTATATACAAGCTAAAATATGAGTTTGACCAATGGATCAAGAAGCACTATTTTCCAGGAAATGGTGTCATTAAATTATAGACGTATTACTTTATTTTTACAGAATATTAGAGTAAACATTTATTATATTTTCCCGACGAAGCCTCGCTTGTTACCATGCGCGTCTGCCCCTGTGTGGACTTAGCTAGCCACTAATGCTTGTATTATATTAAGCTGTTACTTGGGAGGCTACCCTTCCCCGAATCCTGCTTAAACACGGAACGAAAAATATTTATTCAATAGAATCCTGTAGGTAGGATTAGATTACCTGATGGATTGGAGTTGTTGTTTCTGTCGCTCAACTTCAGTAGTGGGGATGCCAAAGGCACTCTGAATATCTTTGATAGGGGTATTGGGTCCAGATTTCTTCTTCTGAAGAGAATGCAACTCGTCCTCTGTCTGAGCTTTCACTGGAACTGCACTATCATCGTGGCATATGATCTTATCTTCTTTCATCTTCTGTGTCTCGATCTTCGCCAGCCCATTGCCATTGGATGCCATTCTTAATTAATTACTACTGCTTACCTGCACATGAACCATGCATAATTAAGAGATCATATAATAGCGTCGTTATTTTCATTATTAATATTAACTTATTTTTTCAAGTGGTTTGCTTTAGAAAAGTGGACATTATTTACTTTTTCAAGAGTATAATGCATGCATATATATGGGAAGAATTGAGGGAAGAAAACATACCAAGAATGAGAGAAGAAGATGGTGGAGATTGTGATGTCGATGTCTAAATGCAGTGAGAAGTTGCAATAAGAAAATGAAGAAATGAAAACGTGCTATAATTTATACATCATAGGCCTAAACTTTGGTCTAAGTAGTCATAGTTAATTAGCGGCTAAAAAAAGGGAATTACTTGTCAACATAAGATTTCTGAAACCAAAATAATAGTAAAACGAATGGTAAAGAATAAAGCACATTTATTTTAGATTATGGTAAAAGTGTATCTAGGGATAGGAGACGAAGCACTCGCTCACTGAATATATCTACTTTAAAATTTGATCACAAAGAAACAACTTACTTCACACAATTGAAATTGGAAAATAAATCGAAATGCGACATTTATTTTAAGTCATTCAGACGTGTTGAATATTTAGAATAGAAGCTAAGGTAGTGGATATTTCAAAAGAGTTTTAAGTTATATATATTGGCTATGGATAAAGAATTTTCGTTCATACCCAAAAAATATCTATAAATATGAGATTTGATCTTAAAATATGATATATTGGGTGTTAAAACAGACAAATGAGGCATGGCAATTTTCTTTCTTCAACTGCAACTTATCTCACTAGTTTTTGCTAAATTTCTTACAACTTTACTTAGGTATTTAATTTTCTTCATTTTAATATTACTCGCTTATAATATACATCATGTTTCGGTTCATTAATTTTTTTTTTCCTTCTTAAATTAAATACTTGTTTCGTTCATTTTGTTTTTTACCTACCAACTACGTCTCCTAACTATCAATTCTTACTTTCTTAGTAACAATTAAGCTTATATGTATACTTTGTAACAAAAAAAATCCATAGGTTCATGATTGGAATTGATTCGATTATCAACCAGATCAAAATTAAACTAATTAGTACTCTTTTTGTTTCAATTTGGATGACAAATTTTTCTTATTAATCCGTTCCAAAAAGAATGACATATTTCTACAATTGGAAATAATTCAATTTTAAATTTTTTAATTTACCCATTTTACTTATAACTATACAAATATCATGACCCCATAAAGCTTTTATCCCTTAAGCTTTTAAGACCATAAGTTTCAAAAGTCTTCCTTTATTTTCTTAAACTCCCTACCGAGTCAAACTACCTCATCTAAATTGAAACAGATGGAGTATTTCTTATTTTACAATTCGATTTGTAGGATTTTTTTAATTTTTTTTTTCTTGTCATGAAAAACGGATTCATGATAAATTTCTCTCAAATACATGATAATTATTTCTTCATTCATCTCCCCACTAGTGGGATTTTTACCGGGTTGTTATTATTGTTGTAGTAGTAGTATTATTTCTTCATTAATCTAACTTCCATTCATATATACTTTTAGCTAATATTAACACATTTTAATTTAACCAACAAAAAGAGTCCGAATTGGGTGAGCGTAGTTGTAGAGGTACAGGAGTTAGGGCTAGTCAGGTAAACAGGAAATGGATCTTTTGACTTCACAAATGAAGCCCAAATTGACGTCTAAAACTCAAGTAGGAACAAGAATTGAACAACATATAATGAACAAAAAGGCTGTTCTAAATAAAGTTTTATCTCTTTTCTCATTAAAAAGTGGACAACAATATCAACCAATTAAATGACAGAGTGACAGAACAACTAATTTTCCTTTTAAAACTTTCAGTAGGAATGTGCATTGATCATAACAACTGCTTGCTTGCACCTTTGTATAACTTTTACTCGGGGAATTATCCTATTTCAAAACTGTATCAAGTTCAAAACGATTCAGTTCTGTGCAACTGGAATGATTCTTTTAAAAGGTTTTGGTTCATAAATGACAACCTTATTCAAGTCTGGGTAATCTCCGAAGGAAAACTTGTTTACCCTAAAATTCGAGTAACAATTAAATTTATACTGTGGTTTTAAGGATATATGATTTAATCCAATACCAATTGATAAATAAGGAATTAAATAGATAAATTAAATAGTAAAATAAATCAAATTCTAGCAGTGCTTCGACCTCGATTCGAGATGGTCTCGAGGTTGAATAATAAAACTAGTAAAGAACAGAATAAACAGTGATGAACAGTAAGCGAAATAGAGAGCAACGTATGTATGTATTTTTTATCCGTGAATGATGATGATGTTACAAATGAATGAGATCCCTCTTTATATAATAGAGGAATCCTAAATAAGGTACAACTCTAATAACGGAAGTAAATCCCACGATTGACATCAATAACTGCTTGATTTGATCCGTTACGGGATTTCCGCCATGATCTTTGACCGGTTGCTAGTGTCTCGCCATTCCGTTATTATGTCTTACTCGAAGTCAGCCATGCTCGGTCTCGATTGTTGCTGGCCTCGATCTTCAGCGAACACTTCGATCTCCAGGCTCAATATTCTACCTTCGAGCTCGAGCCTGGTCCATTACAAGCTTACCCTCGAGGCAGCTCCCATGCCTACAAAATCGGATATGCCCGATTTTGACCGTATACAGATAGTCCCTGCATTTCTTAGAGTAAAATAATAAGAAACGATCCGAGCCTCGATTTTCTGAAACCTCTATTATGACGTCATCCTCATGACGTAGCGATGGACGTGACCGAAATGTCCCGTCGATACAGTTCCCCACATCATTAATGCCTGTCAATGGGTGGTCGGCCACTAGCGCCACCGAACCGTCGCTGTGAACTTATAAATACACGCTCCTTTGTTGAATCAAACTTTACTTTTTCTCTAATCAAACCTCTAAGTCTTCTAGCTCTCTCCATCTCCTCTCTTTCGCCTCCTGTTGAGCCACCCTTGTTACCATCGAAACTACCTGTTTTCATCTTCCTTCGCCCTTCTTTACCTGAATCAATGGCGAAAACCTCAAAAACCGTGGCGCAAAAGGAGAAAACTTCCTCCTCTTCTTACCAGCCGTCCGGTGACAAAACGCCGGTGGAACCGCTTCCTCATGAGTATGTTCCTGGCCCATGTGTCGCGCCTATTTTTCAAGCAAAATCGGGTTTCGACACGTAACAACTCTTTTAAGGAAGGATGTTAAAAGGGAGACGCGCCACCTAACGGGTTTGAGGTGCGTTAGGGCACCTATTTACAAATAACTCAGGTTTAACAAGTTTGCATCACCAAAGATCGGGTAAGGGATCAAATTAGTTCGAGGAGAAGGTGTTAGGAACTCCTCGATGTCCACAACTGTTGGTCCTGGCCGAACTCGAATTATATGAATTAGTCTAAACAAAAGATGAAATTGGGCAAATAATAATTGATTTTTGAGACAAAGGTGGGGGGTCCTAAGTTTTTTAGCTTAAAGGATCATCCCGTGCAACATAAATAATACTTCATAACTCCCTCGAGGTGGGGGTGTTACTCGTATTATTCAGCGGGTACAGACTATCATCTCCTGCTACCTGATTACTATCTTTAAGTTGTTTACCTAAGGCGTACTAGTTGATTTTAAATCGTACCTTATACGTGCACTACCCATCCAATACCTATGGCTCAGGAGGCGTTTGGACCTCTATCTTAGGTGGTTCTAGACTTAACTTAGGTTGCTCAAAAAAGGAGAAAACTAGGCGACATACAAAACAATTTGGACTTTCATGTATAGACAAATAGGGGCTCAAGTTAGCCTCCGCACTTAGACAACCAAATGCACGCAAACCAATTAACATTTGACAGTTGCAGATTTTAGACAGTTAAAGTTATTGAATCCTATAAGTATGATCTCTATGTGATCCTGAATTTTAATTGGCATAAAGTTTCATATGTAGAATCCATTTTCTTGATACGATTTCTAAAAGACTACGCAGTTGCCTACTGATCATAAGTATAAGAGGTTAAACTTATAGGCATGATATCTAGGTGATTTATGCAGTAACTAACAATGGTAACCAAAGATTGCTTTACAAGATCCAAAACAAGTCCCAACGTAGAAAGGAAATGCTCTCGGCGCACGATAAGCCAAGGTAGGCTAACGTGCACCGTCGATGGCTAGAAGACGCAAACAACCAGTAACGGCGACCACTACTGTAACTCCGGTGACCTTAGGGATGAAAACATTCACTCCATTAACATTTGGCAGCTTTCTCTATACTCAATTCCAAACAATTCGAGAGGAAAATGAGCTAACTGATGAGCATGAATGCAACAGTAGGCAATGGAACAGTAAACAATGGAACAGTACTGAAGTAGTAAAGGAGAAGGAAATTCAAAAGTGCAAGGACCAATTGCCAACAATTCTGTGAAGATTACAGTTCTCTGAAGCTTGATCTTCGGCACAACCATCTCCAGATCTAGAACAACATGCAGCAATAGCAGGGACTGGGAAGAAGCAGGAACATCATGCAAAGGAGCTCAGGCAACAGAATCGCAATTCTCAGATGGGAATGCGACTAGAAGATGTTCCACCAAGCCATCGAGATGGTAAGATAGTTATTCAAATTGCTGAGGAAGATGCAAGTGAGATGAACGACAACTGGGCGACTGCCTTAATTGGATATGTCCTTGGTGATGCTCCGTATGAGAAATCTATGGAGAACTATATAGAATCTGTGTGGGATTTTGTTTCTAAACCTCAAATTCTATATCATAATGATGGGTATTATGTGTTTCGATTTTCAACAATTGAGGAAAGGGATTTAGTTATGCAAGCAGGTCTTTACTCGTATCACAACAAACCATTTATTTTGCATTATTGGGAAAAGGATTTCCACTTTGACCCTAAGTGTATAACAACAATCCCTTTGTGGATTCACTTCCCTAGCTTACCTGTTGGATACTAGACTGATGATGCACTGAGCAAGATGGCTAGTGCTATAGGACTACCCATGTACACTGACAGATTCGCAACAGATTTGAACAAAATTTCTTATGCAAGAGTTCTGGTGAAGGTTGACATCACTAAGCCTTTGGTGGAGAGTTTAAAGATTGTTACTCCTTCGGGGACTAGGCAACATGAAATACTTTATGAGTGGAGGCCAAAATTTTGTAGTGAATGTGTACACTTTGGCCATGATAACTTTATATGCTGGAGGATAAACCACCAGAACCATGAAGATGCTGAGTTTAAGGCTTCTAAAAGAAGAAATAGGGGCAGAAGGAAGAAAGTAGTACAATAATGGAAACCAAAGGAACACCAAGAACAAGGAGAGATAGTTGAGGGAGATGGTGTAGAGCACCCTCGAACTGAGACATAAAAGGGTAATCGGAAGACAACATCTGAGAATGGCTCTACTCAAAGGATGCAGGTGATAAGTAGGAATGAATAAAGCAGGGTGCAGCATAGTCCAGTTGCAATGCAGCAGACTCAACCTGTAGAAGCTAGCACTACTAACAGGTTCACAATACTGGGAGAGTGTGGGCATAGTTCTACACAGGGCGATGGAATGGATATTGAACCTACCCAAAAACCACTATGATCATAAGCACTTGGAATATAAGGGTGCTGAATAATCCCTATAAACAGAAAGAGTCAACATTCTTGGGTGTCTAGAAACTAGAGTAAAGGAAAAGAAGGAAAAAAATATACTGAATAAGGTAGCCAAGGATTGGGGATACTACTGTAATTATACTAAGGCTATAAATGGAAGAATTTTGTTGTTATGGAAGACAAACTTGATAGTAAAGATAGTCTACATTCATGATCAATTCATTCACTGCTCAGTGGAAGATCCAGTAACCAGTTCCCAGATCATGTTGACAGTTGTCTATGCTAGGAACAAGGTGTAGGAAAGGGTAATACTATGGCATGATTTGCATCAGGTAAGGGGCAGATTCAAGTACCTTGGCTCATAAGTGGAGATTTCAACAATGTCTTAACCACAGCTGATAGGTTAGGACAACCAGTGACATCAAGTGAGGTGCAGGATTTCAAGCAATGTATTGACAATATGCAACTGACCCCATTAAGAACAAAGGGATGTTTCTATACATGGTGTAACAAGCAGAATGCAAATGATAGAGTATACAGTAAGATTGACTGGGCTTTTGGCAATTTCAGCTGGACTAAAAACTATGGGCATTTGGAAGCAGACTTTCTAGAATATGGCAATAACAGAGTGAGCATGGCCCTATGACTACTATATGGAAGAAGCTACACAATTTAAAGGATGAGGCTAAAGGACTGAATAAGGAGATGACAAGTTATGAGCAAAGATTGACTCAAATAAGGCAGAGATTGGAATGCACTCAAGCTAACTTGATCCTTGATCCCTTCAATCAGATGCTGATAGAACAAAAGAAACATATTGTGAATGAATTAGAGAAATGGAGTACTATAGAGGAAAGGATACTGAGACAGAAATCTAGAGCAACACGGATTGATTATGGTGATTCAAACTCCAAGAAATTCTATGCACAGATGAAAATTAGGACCAGCAAGAATACTATCACCACTGTGTATAATGACATGGGGTGAAAATCACTGATCCAAAAGCTGTGGAAAAAGAGTTTACTAACTTTTTCACTCAGCTAATGGGGAAACCAATGTGTTAATGCCATGTCCAAATACTAGAATCATTAAAGTAGGAGATTGTCTCATAATACAACATCAACAGGAACTAATAAAAGAGATAACACATGATGCGGTGGATGAAGCAGTGAGGGATATGCCCAAGGACAAAGCTCCTGGAGTTGATGGTTACCCTATAGAATTCTTTACAAAGCATTGGGAGACAGTGAGAAGGGACATTTATGAGGCTATTTCATACTTCTTTCATACAGGTAAAATGAAGCCAACATGGAACTGCACATCCATTACATTGATTCCTAAAGTCCCAGCTCCAAAAAAAGTAAAAGACTATAGGCCTATTGCTTGATGCACTACTCTGTATAAAATTGTTGCCAAGATTCTGACTAGAAGAATAAAAAGAATAATTGAGGTACTGCTTTTATTGATGGAAGGAGTATCATTGACAATATTCTATTTAGCCATGAGTTATTCAAAGGCTATAATAGGAAAGGTCTATCTCCTAGGTGTGTGCTTAAGGTTGACATTAAAAAGGCTTATGACTCATTGGATTGGTAATTTCTTAGGTGTATGCTCACTGACCTTGGTTTTCCACAGAAATTCATCCATTGGGTAATGGAATGTGCGTCAACAATATCATACTCTTTGGTACTTAATGGTGGCCTTACAAAACCTTTCCAGGCTAAGAGAGGGATTAGACAAAGGGATCCAATGTCTCCCTATCTACTTGTTATTTCAATGGAGTACTTACAAAGAGAGATGAGCCAACTGTCAATATCAAATGAGTTCAAATACCACCCAAGATGCAAAAAACTGGGGGTGACTCATATTTGTTTTGCTGATGATTTATTAATGTTTTGCAGGGCAAACATAACCTCAGTAACTAAAAGAGCTATTGAGGTTATTACTTAATCTCAGTAACTAAAAGAGCCAACTGGTGTTCAACAACATATCAAAGAGCTATTACTTAATCTCACTGGATACACAGAGGGGTCTATTACTTTTAAGTACCTAGGAGTCCCTCTATCTGCTAAGAAGCTGGACATACACCAATGCCCACCACTGGTGGAGAGGATCACTGAAAGGGTGAACTGCTGGTCAGCTAATATGCTTTCTTATTCTGAAAGGGTGCAACTCATATAATCTGTGTTATTTGGCATACAGACATACTGGGCTCAAATTTTCCTACTGCCTAAGAAGATCATGAAGACGATAGAGACCATATGCAGGACTTTCTTTTGGACTGGATCAAATGCCATTTCAAGGAAAGCATTGATAGCCTAGGATAACATTTGTCAGCCAAAAGTAGTAGGGGGATTGAACATCATCAATATGAGGATATGGAATAAAGCAACAATTCTGAAGCACTTATGGGCATTGACAATGAAGAAAGATTCCTTATGGATCAAATGGACTCATAGTTATTAAATAAAACACAAGGACATTGAAACAATGGACACACCTAAGACAACAGCTTGGGTGGTCAGAAAGATCCTAGAGGCAAAGAGATACTTGGTGTAGGTGAACTCATTGCAAGTCGGTCTCAATTCAGCATTGGCAGACATGTGTGAAACAAGGCAGATTCCAAATCCAAAGAGCTTATATCTAGATGTTGCCTCAGTTTCCCAAAGTTAGTTGGAAGAGCATTCATCTACACACACATATCCACCCAAGATTCAAATTTCATCTATGGTTGTCCGTTCATCAAAGGTTAGCAACTGTGAACATGCTACTCAAGTTTGGAATCAAAGTTTTACAGGATTGTGTGTTCTGTGCAAGAAATATGGAAACATTTGATCACCTTTTCTTTGACTGTCCAAACACAAGTATAGTATGGGACAGATTACTGAGGTGGCTGGGAGTTACAAGGAAAATTGGATGCTGGCAAGATGAAATAGTGTGGATTAGCAATATAGCTAAAAGGAAGAATGGCAAGGCATACATTACTATTTAACCAAAGAATTAGACCCTTTGACTAAAGCTTATTTTTTAAGATGAATACGGGTTACTGATAATCAAGTTAATGGAGAAAAATGAATAATAGACAATATTGCAGAAATATAGAAAATCGAAGTTGATTGTATCTGAGAATCAGATGCCTTTACAAGTTGTATTCCCCTCCCTTATATAGGAGGTTCTTATAACGTACGACTCTTGCTATGGTTACTCATTAATGACTAATTATGAAATTAATGAGGCGTTATAAAGGATAACGGCAATTGGGGTTCGATTACATAACGTTCGAGTAATCAATTGTGGGTCCTTGAATCTACCCGTAGCTTTGTCTAGATTCATTCTGACCGTGCCTCTCTCCCATTTTGATCAAGTTGAGTTTCCTGTGGCTGATAAGTTCGTGGGTTTACTGAACCATGCCTCTTTGTACCGTACCACTTCAAAGAATCACATCCAGCTGTCGCATTTTCCTGTGTCCACGTGACTGGCTGAGTTGTCAAAAGCTGGCTTACATGTGAAACTCTTTTTTACCAATACAGATAGTCCCCCCACTTACCATATATTTAATGATTGATATTTGATAAGTGGATATTAATTTATGGCTGGAATATTTTGCCGCCGCTTTTCCTTAAATCATTGTATCCTTCTCTGCACCATAGGCGTCGTTTGTCACTTCCATTTAATGCTCATACCACGTGTACTTTTTGGATTAGTTATGCATTTACTTGGCACCTTTTAGGGCTTTTTGCAGCTATGCCAGTCCCAAAGTGACATATTCAATTATGACTTTTCATCATTATTTTTCTTTTTCTTCATGTTTGACGGTTGTCTTCAAGTATAAATACATGTTTTCTTTTCTTTGCTTCCACGAATCACTTTTCTAACTTTGTCTTTTGTAAAGAACTTTCTTATTTGCCTTTGTAAACATGTCTTCTTCAAACCAACCTCAAAGAGTAATAGATATTGAAAGTTTAGCGCCATCTTCTGCTCCGACTAGGAGTTAGAGGGGTGGTAGACTTAGAAGTCTAGGATCCACTCCTTCGAGGGGTTCCTCTTCTTCTCAGATAGTTCCTCCTCCTTCCACTAGATCTCCAGTTTCTCCGAGATTTAGGGTTTCTCGGTCTTTGTCTAGAGGTAGAGGTGAACGCCTTCGTGAACCTGGAGTCAATGAAGTTGTCCCTGCTGAGTTTTTTTTTGCTAGGGATAGTCAAGTTCTTGTAGATCAATATTCTTCTCTTGATAGTGTCGAAAGATATCCAACCCTTAAAACTGAGGGTCAAATTTCCCTTGTTTGGAGGGAGTGCTTTTGGAAGTCTGACTTTCCTGTCTATATTTCGAATAGTAATAAAAGAATAACGTCTTACAAGACAGGATATTCTTTTGTTTATACGTATCCTTTCACTTTAGGGTTTAGACCCCCTATTGACCCAGTTATAATTGAGTTTTGCCATTTTTTCAATATCTGCTTAGGAGAAGTTGGCCCGCTTGTGTGGCGAGTTGTCGCATGTCTTAGGAGTTTGGCTTATTTAGCCTCGGTTCCTTTTACCTTCAGCCATATTATTCACCTCTACTCTCCTACCTTATTTCGTGAAGGGGTTTTTACTCTGACTGCTAGAAGCAAAAGAGTGCTGGTAACCCCTGGAGACGATAAGGACAGGGGCTGGTACCTCCGGTATGTTGCTGTACCCACTGTTGGTTTAGTGGGTGAAGAAAATATTCCCTTCCCTGAGAAGTGGAATCGCGCACGTGAGTATACTTTATCTCACATTTACTTTTACTTGTTTTGACTTGAGATGTTTTATTTAACACCGTATCTGTTTTTTTTTCTTCTCTCAGCAATCATGAATATTGTTGATAATGTCTACGGTATTCGTGATCGGGTAAAAAATTTGTTATCTGTTGCTTCTTCAGAAGATAGATCTTGGAAGTACCTCACTGGGAGGTATGGTTGGCAAGTAAAGACCCACGGTAAGTGAAGCTTTTGTTCTTGATTTTTTCCTTACTCGCGTCTTTTTTTTTGTTTAACTTTTTTCCCTTTTTAATTGGGTTCTCGGCTTGTGGGGTGTCTGCTTCATCTATCCCGAAGATGTCCTTGGCTCAGGCCCAGGAAATTATTATTGGTTCATCTTCCTCGAAGAGGAAGATTAGTGAGTCTCGTTCCGTAGAAGGGAAGAAGAGGGTGCTTTAGTGCACAGGCCACAGAGAAGGCGAATGGTTTTAGATGTTGAGCTTATAGCCTCAACCTTGCCTTCCGTGTCTGTGATTGAGCCCCCGGTCCTTGATGATGTTTAACATTCCCCTATTCACGAGGGTGTTGATCTTGCTCCTGACGACTTCCCTTTGGCTGCTGTCTTTCTTGCTTCTTCTAGAGAAGCTGTTTCGTCTGTTCCTTTGGCTATTTCAACCTCTGTTGTTGCTTTGCCTGTAACTTCTTCAACTCTTCAACTCTCCGTGCCTGCTTCTTTGCCCATGGCTTCTCCAGCTCCTCAACCTTCCGTGCCTGTTGCTGTTCCATCTCTACTTGCTTCCATGCCTTCGGTTAGGGAAGTAGGTTCTTCCAGTAAAGAGATGCGGCAGGTGGTAATAGAGGTTCCAGCTGAGGGGAATCTTTTCAAGAAAACGGGTGAGCCCGAAGTATGGCTCAAGCCTTTGATAGGTATTTCTGAGAAAACAAAGCTAGCTAGCCACGGTGCTCTTACATGGGCCAATGAGGTCGTGCATACTTCTTTGAAGGTATGATGCAAGTTATCCTCTTTCACTCTCGTATATGAAATTTACCATATCTGACTGGTTTATTTCTTTTAGATTAACCTTATAGCCATGGAGCTTATGAAGAGGATTTCAAACACTGACCAAGAGAGTTGCAGGCCGATATTGATAATTGGAGAGCATAGTATGATAGCTTAAGGATTTCCATGGATGCTTTAGAAGAGGAAAGGAGTACCTTGAAGCGGCAGATGAGATTCATGGCAACAAAATTGGAAGTGGAGAGGGCTTCTTGTAGTCAGGCTGATAAAGATAAGAGTGTTCTGGAATCTTTGTTCGCGGAGCAGCTGTCTCGTGCCTAAGAGGAGATTAGAGACTTGAAGAAATTGTTGGGGCAGAAGGAGGAATACTCAGGCGAGCTCGTGCAATCACTCACTCGTACTCAAGAAGACCTTCGTAGGGCTTTAGACAAAGCTCAAACTTTATAGGAGTCGATTGTTCCATTAAGGGCCGCCCATGAAGCTGCGAAAGCGTAGAATGACGGATTGAGAGCTGAGCTTCAAGTATGGGCAAAGGATTATGAAGATTTGGAAGAGGTGGCTGTTGTCGATGTGAGCTGGGCGTATATGAATTCTCGCCTTGACACATTGATGGAAATGAATCACGAGGGTTTTGACCTTAGTGCTGAAATAGCCAAAACTAAGGAAGCCATGGAGGACGCTCAACAAGGTCATAACCTCTCTTCACCTGATGGTGAGATTCCAGCTGCTCATGCCTCTTCATTTCCAGTTGCTCCCGCCCCTTCTGCCACTGAAGTCAACCCTTCTCTTGAAAAGATTTAGTTGGTTTATCCCCTTTTTTTTCTTTTTTCTTCAATTGGTGGTTACCCCCAGTCCCATCGGGGGTAAATTTGGATTTCCTAAGTCCCCAAATGACAACTTAGGGGCACCAAAATGTATATAAAATTTTTATACGGCTAAGTATAAGTTAATACTTAATTTTAGCCGTTTTAATATATAAATGTTAGTTCGACTTTTATTGAGTGTCTGTTTCACTCTTTGAGTCTTTTGTATGCTTTATTTTTCGAGGTTTTAGTTTTACCTTCGAGTTTTGCATAGTGAATGCTTTAGACTACTCGTACCTTTTTTGTAATAGGCACGGTGTCATATCAAGTGTGTGACTTTTTGTAATAGNTTTTACATGTGTTTGGTTATTGTCTAAAACTCATGTTTGCAACTGTTTTTGTTTAACAGATTTGATATACTCTTGTATTTCGTAACTGTTTTTCATAGGTAACAGTTTTTCGATATTAATACAAGGAAACAACTATTTTTTTACTAGTAACAGTTTTTATGAAGATTGGGGTTTTTACCCGCAACCGTTTTGGAAACAGTTTTCTAATAAGTACAAGGGAAATGTTTTCTTATTCGTAACTGTTTTTATTTGATAACAGTTTTTTGAACAAATACAAGGATTTAGATCTTTCATCCATAACTATTTTATTTGAGAATAATTTTTTGAATAAGTACATTGATGATGATCTTTTACCCCTAACTTTTTTGTTACAACAACTTTGAATAAGTATAAAGATGTACATTTCTTTCTCGTGACTAATATTTTTCCTTTCAACCTGAATATGTCCGAAGGATTTTTCTTTTTGCATTAGGCTTTGTATTTGGATGGCTCTTTTGATTTCTCTCGATTCTGCTCGTGTCACTTGTCTCGTTGGGTAGATGGGTCTTCAGGATCGAGCTTTTGACTTTTTGATAGTCTTCTTTTCTTTGTCTTAGCCTTCCATACTGTATAGTCTCCCAAGTGTTTGAGCTTTGAAAAATGAAATCTCGAGCACTTGATTATTCCTTCCTTGTGGTCCTTTTCTTGAAAAGGAAAAACATTCGGACTCGAAGGTATATAGTTTTTTAGATGATGACTGCTTAACCCTTTTAAAACGTCCATCAGAAAGTGTAACCCTTGACAGGGAATTGTGTTATTTATTCGCGTCTTTGCAGGTCTAATATCATCATCTGGTGATGGGTTAGCTTTGTTCCTATCATCTAAAAAAGTTAGTAAAATTTCTAAATGTTCAAAATAAAATCGAACGTGTGATACCTGACGGGGGTATTCTTTTCTTTTAGAAGTAATACTTCTTTAGATGGATGGCGTTCCAGCTTGTTGGTAGAACTCTACCGTCCATAGCTTCCAACTCATAGGCGCCTTTCCCAACTATGCCTCGGATTTTGTAAGGTCCTTCCCAGTTTGGATTTAGTCTTCCTGCACCTGCTTCTTTCGTTGATTGAAAGACTTTTTTGAGGACGAAGTCCCCAATCTTAAAGTATCTGAGATGATATTTACGATTGTAATAACACTATGATTTTTTTTGAGCTGCCATCCGTATCAATGCTGCTTCTCTCCGTGGTTCGAGCAGGTCCATATTGGTCCTTAGTTCGTCGTCATCTTCACCTTCCATGGCTGTTGAGAACCTTATGCTTGGTTCGCCAATATCCACAGGTATTAAGGCTTCTGAGCCATAAACAAGTGCGAACGAAGTTTCTCCCGTGGCTATCTTTGAAGTTCTTCTGTATGCCCATAGTACCACTGGTAACTCATCAGGCCAATTTTCTTTGGCTTTATCCAGCCGCTTCTTTTGATTGTTGATAATGACCTTATTCGTTCAGCTTGAATATTAGCCACGGGGTGGTACGACGTTGAAGTGATCCGCTTGATTTGCCAACTTTTGAAGAATTCTATGATTTGCGAGCCTATGAATTGTGGGCTATTATCACACACGATTTCCTTTGATATTCCAAAGCGGCATATTATGTTTCGCCATAAGAAGCTTTTCATTTCCTTTTCTCGCACTTGTTTGAACGCTTCTGCCTCTCATTTCATGAAAGGCCATGGGGATATTATTGGATGTAATAATTCCGCTGGTCGATGCATGTTATTGGCAAACCTTTGGCATCTGTCACATTTGGATACAAAATTCTTGGCTTCTTCTTCCATTTTAGGCCAATAGTATCCAGCTCTGATTAGTGTTTTCACTAAGAATCTCGCCCCTGAGTGATTTTCATAGTGTCCTTCGTGGACTTATTTCATCACAAATTCCGTTTGGTTAGGTCCTAGGCATTTAGCTAGGGGTGCTCCAAACATCTTGTGATAAAGTGAGTTGCGAATAAGGCAGTACCGTGCAGCTTTGCGGCGTAGTGCTTGAGTTGCTTTCCTGTCTTCAGGTACGGTGCCATTCTGCAAAAAATTAAGAAATTCGTTTCTCCAGTCCCAGGTTAGGTTGTTGAAAGTTACCTCATTCCTGTCCTGGTCTATTATTGAATGAAATAGTTGAACGACAATTGTATTGTCTTTGTTCGTTACTTCTGTGACTGCTGCGAGGTTAGCTAATGCATCTGCTTCTGCATTTTCCTCTCTAGGTATTTGCATTACCTTTCGTGTTTTGAATTGTCTCACGAGCTTTCGTGCTTTTTCAAGATACTGTTGCATTCTAGTCTCTCGAGCGATGTAAGTCCCCTGTATCTGATCTACTACCAGTTGGGAGTCGCTGTTGATCACAATTTTCTCGATTGAGAGCTCCCCTGTGAGTTCAAGCCCTGCAATAATAGCTTCGTACTCTGCTTCATTGTTAGTGATAGGATAACA
>MDKI01051719.1:0-36202 GCA_005239505.1 Nicotiana paniculata | reverse complement strand
ATATTAATTAAGAATAAAACAATCGATTATAATATTCTTAGTTAAATCTATGGTTTATCGAAAGAAAAAAAAATGGTTAATGTTTATAGTAATTAGTTATTAAAAACTACATTACGTTAAATAAATGTTGTTTGTCTATCATTTAATTAATTATAACTAATAACTTCATAACGTAGAATTTTCAATGATTTAGAAAGATGAATTATGGATATGCAAGCAATACAAATAATTTACAATTAATTACTGAAAAGTCAATCAATATTTATAAAATCAATTGATTTATTGGGATTTTTATAGGACGATACGGCGAGTAAAAATCACATGCTCACAGCAGCAGACACGGAAGTAACAAACAAAGACAATGCAATTGTCGTTCATCTGTTCCAATTAATGATCGACCAGGACAGAAATGAGGTAACTTTCAACAATTTAACCTGGGATTGGAGAAATGAAATCTTAATTTTTTTGCAGAATGGAACCGTACCTGAAGACAAGAAAACAGCTCAAGCACTTCGCCGCAAAGTTGCACAGTACTTCCTCATTCGCAACTCATTATATCGCAAAATGTTCGGGGGGCCCTAGCAAAATGCCTCGGACCTAACCAAACGGAATTCGTGTGAAAGAAGTCCATGAAGGACACTGTAGAGATCACTCAGGGGCGAGATACTTGGTAAAAACCCTAATCGGAGTTGGGTACTATTGGCCTAAGATGGAAGAAGAGGCCAAGAACTTCTTATCCAAATGCGACAGATCCCAAAGGTTTGCCAATAACATGCATCGACCAGCGGAATTATTGCATCCAATAATATCCCCATGGCCCTTCATGAAGTGGGGAATGTACATAGTGGGACCCATTCCCACAGCTAAAGGACAGGTATGGTTTTTACTCGTGCTAACCGACTGTTTTACAAAATGGGTAAAGGCAGAAGCATTCAAACAGGTGCGAGAAAATGAAGTCAAAAGCTTCTTATGACGAAACATAATATGCCGCTTTGGGATACCAAAGGAGATCGTGTGTGATAATGGCCCACAATTCATAGGCTCGCAAATCACAGAATTGTTCGAAAGTTGGAAAATCAAATGGATCACTTCAACGCCATACCACCCCGTGGCTAATGGTCAGGCTGAGTCAACGAATAAAATCATCATCAACAATCTAAAGAAGAAGCTAGATAAAGCCAAAGGAAATTGGCCTGATGAGTTACCAGCGGTACTGTGGGCATACAGAACAATTTCAAACATAGCCACGGGAAAAACTTTGTTCGCACTTGCCTATGGCTCAGAAGCCTTAATACCTGTGGAGATTGGCGAACCAAGCATAAGGTTTACAACAATCATGGAGGAAGAAACGACGACGAACTAAGGACCAATCTGGACCTGCTCGAACCACGGAGAGAAGCAGCACTAATACGGATGGCAGCTCAAAAACAAATCATAGAGCGTTATTACAACCGTAAAGCTCATCTCAGGTACTTCAAGATTGGGGACTTCGTCCTCAAAAAAGTCTTTAAATCAATGAAATAAGCAGGCGCAGGAAAGCTAGTCCAAACTGGCAAGGACCCTACAAAGTCCGAGGCATAGCTGGGAAGGGCGCCTACAAGCTGGAGCGATGGACGGCAGAATCCTACCAACAAGTTGGAATGCCATCCACTTGAAGAAATACTACTTCTAAGGAAAAGAAGTACCTCCAGTCAGGTATCACGTGTTCGAATTTATTTTGAACATTTAAAATTTTACTAACCTTTTTAGAGGATAGGCATAAAGCTAACCCATCACCAGATGATGATATTAGACCTGCAAAGACGCGAGGAAGTAACTGAATTCCCGGTCTAGAGTTATACTTTCTGATGGACGTTTTAAAGGGTTAAGCATTCATCATCTAAAAACTATATACCTTCGAGTCCCGTATGTTTTTCCTTTTCAGGAAAAGGACCACAAGGAAGGAATAGTCAAGTGCTCGAGATTTTATTCTTCAAAGCTCAAACACTTGGGGGACTATACAGTATGAAAGGCAAAGGTGAAGAAAAAAATACTATCAAAAATTCAAAGGTCGAGCCTGAAGATCCATCTACCCAACAAGTCAAGTGATACGAGCAAAATCGAAAGAGCCAAAGACTCAAACACAAAGCCTAATCCAAAAAACCTTCGAACATTTTCAGGTTAAAAGGAAAAATGTTAGCTACGAGGAAGAAATGTGCATCTTTGTACTTATTCAAAAGAAAGACTGTTGTAACCAAAAACAGTTATGGATTAAAGATCATCATCACTGTACTCGTTCAAAGCTGTTGTAACTAAAAACAGTTACGAAATCTTTGTACTCATATAGAAAACTGTTATCAAATAAAACAGTTACGGATGAAAGGTCAAAACCCTTGTACTTGTTCAAAAAACTGTTAGCAAATAAAACAGTTACGGATGTAAGAGAATTTCCCTCATGCTTATTTAAAATTGTTGTCAACAAAAACAGTTACGGGTGAAAACCCCAACTTGAATAAAAACCGTTACGAACGAAAAATAGTTGCTCTTTTGTATTAACTCGAAAAAACTGTTACATACGAAAAACAGTTACGAAATACAAGTGTATATCAAATCTGTTAAAAGAAAACAGTTGAAACATGAGTTTTAGATGATAATCAAACACATGTAAAATGTTGTGAAAGTTCAAATAAAAAAACTTTCCTCAGAAACATTCTCAAACATGTGGAAATTCCTATCACTCTATTGCGTTATTACACATTTATGAAGTTTAGATGTCCTTTTCATTAAGTGTCGATCAAAAATGGCCCTCTTTCATAAATTATGCCTACTACAAAAAGGCACACATTTTATATGACACCGTGCCTATTACGAAAACGTGCGAGTAATCTAAAGCATTCTATATGCAAAACTCAAAGGTAAAACTAAAACCTCGAAAACTAAAGCATGCAAAAGACTTAAAGAGTAGAACAGAAACTCAATAACAAAAGTCACATTTTGCATTGATATGTTAAAACGGCTAAGTAGAAACTAGGTATTAAACTTATACTTAGCCGTATATACTGTATGTACATTAAGGTGCCCCTAAGTTGTCAGTTGGGGACTTTAAAAGATCCAAACTTACCCCCCATGGAGCTAGGGGTAACCACCAATCAAATAAAAAAAAAGGTGAACCAACATCTTAATCTTCTTGAGGAGGGGGATTGACTTATTCATCAGCAGAGGGAGTAAGAGCAGCTTGGGATGAAGAGGCTCGGACAGTAGGAGTCTCACCTTCAGGTGAGGAAAGATTCAAACCTTGTTGAGCCTTTTCCATGGCTTCCTTGGTTTTAACAATTTCAGCGTTAAGGTCGAAATCTCCCCGTCTCATTTCCGTCAATGTATCAAGGCGAGAATTCATGTACGCCCAACTAACATTGACAGCTGCCGCCTCTTCGAGAATTTCATAATCTCTCTCCTATATCTGAAGCTCATGTCTTAGCCCATCCTTCTCAGCTTCAGCAGCTTCATGGGCAGCCCACAAAGGTACAATTGACTAATCCATAGATTGGATTTTGTCTAAAGCAACGCGAAGATCCTCCTGAGTCCGGGTGAGTGACTGCACAAGATCTCCTGAGTATTCCTCCTTCTGCTCCAGCAAGGCTTTCAAGCTCCTAACTTCTTTCGAGGCACGGGATAATTTCTCAGCAAACGAAGACTCAAGAATTCTCTTGTCTTTGTCCTCTTGGTTAGAAGAAGCCTTCTCCACTGCCAACTCCGCAGCCAGAACTCTCATCTGCCGCTCCAAGGTACACTTTTCTTCTTCTAAGGCTTCGATGTCGAACCTCAGGCTTTCATATTGTCCCTTCCAATTCCCTGCTTCACCATGCCACTCCTTTAGCTCTTGCTCCGTGTTAGAAATCCTCTTCATGAGTTTTGTGCCTGTGAGATTGATCTACAAAAAGAAAATCAATTAGATACGGTAATTACATGAATAAGAATGAGATACAAAAGAATGAACGTTACCTTCAAGGAGGAATGTACAACCTCATTAGCCCAGGTAAGATAACTGTGACTATCTATCTTGGTCCTCTCTGTTGGGCCAATCGAAGGCTTCAGCCACACTTCGGGTTGGCCGGATTTCTTAAAAAGGCTCCCATCAACTGGAACATCAATTAGCACTTGCCTCATCTCCCTGCTGCAAGACCCTACTTCTCTAACAGGAGGCACGAAAGCAGGTTGAGATGAAGGAGCCACAGGCAATGAAATTTGTGGAGTTGAAGAAGTCTCAGGCACGGAAACTTGAGGAGACGAGAAAGCCACGGGCAAGGCAGAAGCGGGAGCAGAAATGGCCAAAGGAGCAGAGGAAATAGCCGGAACGGACGAAGAGATTTCTCTAAAAGAGGGAGCAAAAACAGCAAGAGGCGCCTCATTAGCAGCAGGGCCAAAACCTTTGCGGAATAGATGATCCACAGAATCATGTGCAAGAGAAGAAGAAGAATCCCTGGGGGTAGAAGGTCTGACATCAGGTACGGAAAACACTGCCACGGGTGTAGACTCATCGTCTGAGACCACCCTTTTTCTACGTGACCTGTGCACCAAAGTGCCCTCTTCTTCTTCTTCTAAGGTCCTAGACCCACCAACTTTACTCTTGGAAGAAGAGGAACCAGTAATAATCTCCTGGGCCTGAGCCAAAGACATCTTTGGAATGCATGTAGCAGACACCCCCCAAGCAGAAAACCCCATCAAAAGAAAAAAGGTTAAACAAACGAAGAAAAAGAAGCTCGAATAAGGAAAAGAAGTGAAAACAAAAGTTTCACTTACCGTGAGTCTTCACTTTCCAACCGTACTTCTCGGAGAAGTACTTCCAAGATCTTTCCTCTAATGGAGCAACTGACAACAGCTTTTCTACCCAATCACGGATACTGGAAACATTCTCAACAGTACCCATGATTGCTGAAAGAAGAAGAAAATAGCTACGGTGTTAATAAAACACTTAAAGCAAGGAGAAGAAAAATAATGTGAGCTAAAATGTACTCACGTGCACGATTCCACTTCTCAGAGAAGGGAAGATTTTCCTCGCCCACTAAACCAGCAATGGGCACAGCAACGTACCGAAGGTACCAACCTCTATCCTTATCGTCATCGAGGGTTACCAACACTCTTTTGCTCCTAGCAGCCAGAGTGAAAACCCCTTCACGAAATAAGGTAGGAGAATAAAGATGAATGAGGTGATTGAAGGTAAAGGAACTGAGGCTAAAGAAGCTAAACATCTAAGACACGCGACAACCCGCCACACAAGAGGACCAACTTGTCCTAAGAAAATGTTGAAGAAACGACACAATTCGATCATGACTGGATCAATAGGAGGTCTAAACGCTAGAGTAAAAGGGTAGGTATAAACAAAAGAATGCCTCGTCTTGTAAGACGTTATTCTTTGATTGCTATTCGGAATAACAATGGGAAAATCAGACTCCCAATAACATTCCCTGCGAACAAGGGGAATCAAACCTCCGGTAGTAAGAGTGGGATACCTATCAACACTATCAAGGGATAACGAATGATTTACAAGGACTTGACTATCCCTAGTGAAGGTAAACTCAGCAGGAATGATTTCATCAACTCGTGGTTCGCGTAGGGGTTCGTGATGTTCTCTACCCCTAGACAAAGACTTGGAAGCCCTAGCTCTTGGAGACACTAAAGACCTAGTATAAGGAGGGGAAACAATCTGGGAAAAAGAAGAGCCTCTCGAAGGAGTAGAACCTAAACTCCTCAGTCTACCACCCCTCCGACTCCGAGTCGGAGCGGAAGAGGGTGTCAAATTCTCAACGTGTATCACTCTTTTAGATTGGTTCAAAGAATACATGTGTACGAAGACAAGAAGAAACTCTTTACAAGTAAAGAAGACAAGTTAGAAGTTTTTCATGGAAGTAAAGAAAAGAAAAGAGGTATGTATACTTGACGACAACCGTCAAACATGAGAAAAACAATGATGAGAAAGTCATGATTGAAGGTGTCACTTCGTGACTGATGCAGCCACAAAAAGCTCTAAAAGGCGCCGAGTAACTTCAAAACCAATCCAGTGGGAACACGTGGCTTGAGCATTAAATAGAAGTGACAAGCGACGCCCCTATTAAGAAAAGGATACAATGTTTCGAGATCAAGCGACGGCAAAATATTCCCTCCATAAATGCGTATCCACTTACCAATATATTAATCAATAAATAAATGGTAACTGGGGGGACTATCTGTATTGGTAAAAAATATTTTCACACGTATGATAATTCCCGATGATTCGGCCGGCTACGTGGATCAAGGAAAACATGTCAGCTTGACATGATTCAATAAAGAGGTGTGAAGCAAAGATGCACATCTCAATAAACCTACGGGGAAATCAGCTACGAGAAACTCGCCTAATTGAGACAAAGAGGAGACACTGTCAGAATGAATCCGGACAGAGCTACGGGCAGATTCATAGATCCTCAATTAATGACTCACACGTTACACAACCTTCACGCAACAGTTACAATTATTCTTTGTAACGTCCCATTAATGTAATAATTAGTCATTAATGAGCGATCATTGTAAGAGGTAGACGTTATATTAAGAAATTCTTGATATAAGGAAAAACATATAACTTGTAAAGGCATCTGAACTACGAATACAATAAATTTTACTTTTGTGTGCATCATATTATCGTCTATTTACTTACTCTTTTTATTTATTATTATTTCCTGGATTATCATAAACTCGTGTTCATCCTAAAAATAGCTTTGGTCAAAGGATCTAATTCTTTGGTTAAACAGTTGTACTGATACTGCACTCTGCACTTCTTGTGTAGATATTGGAGCAGGTTGTGGCTGACTGAGAGACTTGGCTCAGGTTAACAGTTGGAGATCCAAGGTAGTCCTGCTAGCATTCGCAGGCCCTGGCGACTCCTTAGACATCTCCTTATTTATGTTTTTCTTTCTTTCCAAAGATAGATGTAAATTTCTTTCAGACTCATGTTTGTAGAAAATCATAGTGTGTTCGTGAAGTTGTGACACCAGGTTTCTGGGGAGGAGTAGAATGTAAACGATTTCGAGGTTTATATATTTTACACTTATTCCGCTTTATTTTGTATGTTTACTGTTAATTACTAAAAATGGAGTTAAATGGATAAAAAATCTCTAACGTTGGCTTTCCTGGCAAGTGTGATGTTAGGCGCCATCACAATCTCGATGCTGGGAATTTTGGGTCGTGACAAGTTGGTATAAGATCACTAAGTTGCTTAGGTCTCACAATTCACGGACAAGCTTAGTAGAGTTTGGGGATCAGTACGGAGACGTCTATACTTATCTCCCAGAGGTTATGAAGTCTAGGAACAAATTTCACTTTTATTCAACTTTGTCCTGCGATTTTGTTGTCTCAGTACTGATTGAAATCTCCTATTCTTATTCTCTCGTAGATGGAGAGAACACATACTTCTTCTTCCGCTGATCCGCGGCCAGAGCCTCCAGTAGCAGCTCCTACGAGGGGCAGAGGTCGAGGTCAAGGTCGAGGCAGGGGCAGGGCAAAGCCCAGAGCACGAGCAGCAGCCCCAGCCGTGGAGCCTCAGGTAGAGTTCGATGAGGAGGTTCCAGCTGAGACTATTCATGCCGAACCAGCTCAGGTCCCCGAGGGGTTTATTTCCACCCTTGTTCTCCAGGATGCCTTGGTCCGATTAGTGGGCCTTATGGAGAGTATGTCCCAGACTGGCGCATTCCCCATAGCACCAACTATATCTCGGGCTAGAGGAGGAGCCCAGACTCCCGCTACTCACACTCCGGAGTAGATGCCTCCCTAGTTCCAGACCACAGCAGCTCATCCAGTCGGGGTAGTTCAGTTAGTTGCTGCGGCACAACCCGCTGATGGGATAGCTATGTCTTCCAAGGACTTGTAGAGATTGGATAGGTTTACCAAGATCTTTCCAGTTCATTTCAGTGGTGTTGCTTCAGAGGATCCCCAGGAGTATCTTGATAGTTGTCATGAGGTTCTTCGGAACATGGGTATATTGGAGACCAATGGGGTCGACTTTGCTGCTTTTCAGATGATTGGTTATGCTAAGAAATGGTGGAGAGATTATTTATTTACTAGACCAGCTGGGTCGCCTACTCTTACTTGGGACCAGTTCTCACATCTCTTCTTAGATAAGTTTATGCTTGTCACCTTGAGAGAGGAGTGCCTCTGTCAGTTCGAGCGTCTCCAGCAGGGAAGCATGACTGTTACTCAGTATGAGACTCGTTTTGTGGATTTAGCTCGTCATGATATTCTTTTGCTTCCCACGGAGAGAGAGCGGGTGAGGATGTTTATTGAGGGTCTTGCTCAGCCTATTAGATTGCAGATGGCTAAGGAGACTGGGAGTGATATTTCTTTCCAAGATACGGCCAATGTGGCTAGGCGAATCGAGATGGTTCTTGGACATGGAGGTAAGGGGTCAGATAAGAGACCTCATCATTCCGGTGGGTTCAACGGCGCCTCATTTGGAGGCAGGGGTACTTTTGGTAGAGGTCATCCTCCTAGTCCATTCCATTCAATACTCCAAGCATCCAATGATGCCCCGGGTGGTCGTGGTTCTTAAGTACCTCCTTTTGAGCAGCTAGCCTATAGTGTACCACCAGCTCCTATCAGAGCACCTCCTCTTCAGAGTTATTATCGTGGTCAGCCATCTCGTCAAGGTCAGTCTCAGTTTTCACAGCCTCAGTATCAGGATGGATGTTTCGAGTGCGGCGATTATGTGCATTTTCGGAGGACCTGCCCGAGATTATTGGGGTGTTCAACCACAGCATCAGGGTTCTCGTGCCATGGTTCTGGCACCAATTGCTCCACCGCCTGCTCAGCTAGCTAGAGGAAGGGGTTAGGTAGCCAGAGGTAGGGGCCTGATTTTTAGAGGTGGATGTTAGGTCGTTAGAGGTGGAGGCCCACAAGCTAGAGGTCATCCTAGGGATATGATATAGAGTGATGGGGCCCAGCCCCGATGTTATGCTTTTCCAGCTAGACTTGAGGCTGAGTCATCCGATATTATCATTACAGGTACTGTTTCAGTTTGCAGTAGAGATGCTTCAGTTCTATTTGATCCAGGGTCTAGTTACTCCTATGTGTCATCTTATTTTGCTTTGTATTTGGTTCTTCCCCGCGATTCTTTGAGTGCCCCTGTATATGTGTCCACACCTGTGGGGGATGCTATTGTTGTAGATCGTGTTTATCATTCGTGTGTGGTCATTATTGGGAGCCTTGAGACCAGTGTAGACCTTTTGCTCTTAGATATGGTAGATTTTGACGTTATATTGGGTATGGATTGGCTATCACCTTATCATGCTATCTTGGACTATCACGCCAAGACAGTGACCTTAGCCTTGTCGGGGTTGCCTCGATTAGAGTGGAGAGAGACTCCTGGACATTCTACCAACAGGGTTATTTCCTATATGAAGGCTTGGCATATGGCCGAGAAGGGGTGTTTGGCCTATTTGGCTTATGTTCGTGATTCTAGTGCTGAGAATTCCTTCTATGGATTTTGTGCCTTTCGTTCGTGAATTTCCAGAGGTATTTCTTGCAGACCTGTCGGGGACGCCACTCGACAGGGATATTTAATTTTGCATTGATTTGGCTCCGGTAACTCAGCCCATTTCTATTCCGCCATACAGGATGGCCCCGCTAGAGTTGAAAGAGTTGAAGGAACAATTACAGGATTTGCTTGATAAGGGCTTCATTAGACCTAGTGTCTCGCCTTGGGATGCACCGATTTTGTTTGTGAAGAAGAATATGGGTCTATGAGGATGTGTATAGATTATCGGCAGTTGAACAAAGTCACCATCAAGAACAAGTATCTTTTGCCGAGGATTGATGATTTCTTTGATCAGCTTCAGGGTGCCAAGGTATTTCCGAAGATTGATTTGAGATTAGGCTACAATCAGTTGAGGATTAGGGCATCCGATGTCCCTAAGACAAATTTTCAGACATGGTATGGGCACTATGAGTTTCTGGTAATGTCCTTTGGGTCCAACAGCATTTATGGATTTGATAAATCGAGTGTTCAAGCCTTATTTGGATACCTTCTTGATCGTGTTTATTGATGACATCTTGATATACTCCCGCATACGGGAGGAGCATGAGCAGCACCTCAGGATAGTGCTCCAGACTTTGAGGGACAGTCAGTTGTATGCTAAATTTTCAAAGTGCGAGTTTTGTTGGATTCAGTCACTTTCTTGGGCCACGTTGTATCAGCAGAGGGTATTCAGGTAGATACTAAGAAGATTGAGGCAGTCAAGAACTGGCCTAGACCCACTTCAGCTACGGAGATTAGGAGCTTCTTAATTTGGCGGGCTATTACCATCGTTTTGTGGAGGGGTTCTCATGTATAGCAGCCCCATTGACCAGGTTGACCCAGAAGGGTGCACCGTTCAGGTGGTCGAACGAGTGTGAGGCGAGCTTTCAGAAGCTCAAGACAGCTTTGACTACAGCACCGGTGTTGGTATTACCATCAGGTTTAGGATCTTACACGGTATATTGTGATACCTCCCATGTAGGGCTCAGATCATTATTGATGTAGAAGTGAAGGGTTATTGCATATGCGTCTAGGCAGTTGAAGGTTCATGAGATGAATTAATCTGTCTATAACTTAGAGTTGGCAGCCATTGTTCACACGCTGAAGATTTGGAGGCACTATCTTTATGGCGTGTCGTGTGAGGTTTTCACGGATCATCGCAGCCTTCAGTATTTGTTCAAGCGATAAAGGACAATATCACCATATTGTATCATCCGAGAAAGGAGAATATGGTGGCCAGCGCATTGAGTAGGAAGGTAGTGAGTATGGTCAGCCTTGCGTTCATTCCAGTCAGTGAGAGGTCACTAGCTTCAGATGTTCCGTCTTTGGCCAACCAGTTCGTGAGGTTAGATATTTCAGAGCCCATACGTGTTCTAGCTTTCACAGTCACTTAGTCTTTCTTGTTTGAGAGTATCAGAGATCGGCAGTATGACGACCCTCATTTATTGGTCCTTAGGGACAGAGTTCGGCACGGTGGTGCCAAGCAGGTTATGGTTGGAGATGATGGAGTTTTGAGGGTGCAGGGTCGTGTGTGTGTGCCTAATGTTGATGGTGTTTGTGAGTTGATCCTTGAGGAGGCTCACAGTTCTCGGTATTCTATTCACCCGGGCATCGCCAAGATGTACTAGGACCTGCGACAGCATTATTGGTAGAGGATGAAAAAGGATATAATTGCTTATGTAGCTCGGCGCCTGAATTGTCATCAGGTGAAGTATGAGCACCAGAGACCCGGTGGTTTGCTTTAGCAGATAGAGATTCCTGAGTGGAAGTGGGAGCGTATCACTATGGACTTTGTTGTTAGACTCCCTCAGACTCAGAGGAAGTTCGACGCCGTTTGGGTCATTGTGGATACGCCGACTAAGTCAGCACACTTCATTCCTGTGGTAGTTACTTATTCTTTGGAGCGGTTGGTAGAGGTTTTTATGTCCAGGCAAAAGAGTTATGCCGAATATAGAGTTCGTGATGTGGAATTCATGGTCGGGGAGAGGGTGTTGCATCGGGTATCACCTATGAAAGGTGTCATGAGATTTGGGAAGAAGGACAAGTTGAGCCCTAGATATATCAGACCTTTTGAGATTCTTGATAGAGTGGGAGAGGTGTCTTATAGACTTGCATTGCCTCCGGGGTTATCAACAGTTCATCTAGTATTCCGTGTGTCCATGCTCCGGAAGTATCATGGTGACCCGTCCCACGTATTAGATTTTAGCTTTGTCCAGTTGGACAAGGATTTGTCATATGAAGAGGAGCCCGTAGCCATTCTAGATATCAGTTGAGGTCGAAGAGTTATCCTTCAGTTCGAGTGCAGTGGAGAGGTCAGTCTGTGAGGCAGCTACTTGGGAGCCCGAGTCCGACACGCAAAGTAGATATCCCCACTTATTCACCAGTTCAGGTACTTTTCTATATTCGTTCAAGGACGAATGGTTGTTTTAGAGGTGGAGATTGTTTTAGAATTCAACTCTGCATTTTATAGCCTTAGAAAACTCATTTTTACCCTCCTCTATTTGTGTGCACAGTCCGGGCGTGATTTCTGGAAAGCTTTTATGTTGAAAATTAAGGAAATAACAATTTATGGCCTAAAAAGTTGATTTTAGTTGACTTCGGTCAACGTTTTGAGTAAACGGACTCGGACCCGTATTTTGACGGTCCCGCTGGGTCCGTAGTAAAATATAGGACCAAGGTGTATGCCCGGAACCGAATTCTGAGGTCCCTAGCTCGAGAAATGAATTTTTGATTAAATTTGAAAAACTGAAATTATAATGGTTTTAAGAAATCAGTTAATGGTTGATCTTGTTGGTATCGAGTCTGTATTTTGGTTCCGGAGCTTGGTATAGGTTCGTTGTGATATTTATACCTTATCTGAGAAATTTGGTGAGAAACGGAACTGATTTAACGTGATTCAGACGTCCGGTTGAGAAAACAGAAATTTTAAAGTGTTCTTGAGAATTTCAAATGTTTTGGTGCCAAATTCATAGTTCTAGGTGTATTTTGGCGATTTGATCGCACGAGCAAGTTCGTATATTGCTTTTAGACTTGTGTGCATGTTTGGGTTGGAGCCCCGAGGGCTAAGGTGGCTCAGGTGAATTCCAGATAGGCTACGGAGTGGAAAGAACTTGGAAAATTATAGCTGGTGTGAGTTCAGGTCTGCAGATCTCGCATTTGCAAGGTCTGGCTCGCAAATGCGAGCCTCGCATTCGCGAGCATGGACTGGGTTAGGGTAGCATCGCATTTGCAAGGGTAGGGCCACATTTGCGGAAAGTCCTGTTCGCATTTGCGACAATGTGTTTGCATTTACGATAGCTATACAAAATGCAAAGGATTCGCAATTGCGATGTATTTCTCGATTTGCGAGATTGCGAAGCTCTAGTCGCAAATGCGATATCTGCAGCTGATAGGTCTTGACTTAGACGGGATTTTTCTCATTTTTCAACATTTTCAAGCAATAGAAACTCTTTAGGCGATTTTTCAAAGGCAACTTCTTCCCCCAAATCATAGGTAAGTGATTCTTAACTCATTTCTTTCAATCTTTCACTTCATTTTACAAGATTTCAACCTAGAATCTAAGGTTTTCATTGTGGAATTGGGAATTTTTGGGTAGAAACTAGGTATTTCGAAATTTGGGGAATTAGACCTCAAATTGGAGTTGGATTCCAAATCATATATCTGGGCTCGGGTTGAATGGGTAATCGGATTTTGGTCCGAATTTCAGGTTTTGACCATGCGAGCCCGGGGTTGATTTTTGACTTTTGGGGGAAAATGTTAGGAAAACTTATAAATTTGTATTGAAATTGATTCTTTAGCGATAATTGATGTTATTAAGTTAATTATGACTAGATACGAGTGGTTCGAAGGTGGAAACTAGAAGAAAGGCGGTAATTGAGCAGTGAGTAGCCTGTGGATCGAGGTAAGTGTTGTGTCTAACCTTGGCTTGAGGGTTTGGGAACCTTTGAATTGTTTGTTATGTGATAAATCATGTCAGCGGTGTATACGTGAGGTGACGAGTACCTATATGCCGCCAATTTACCTGTTTTACCTGTTTTCTTTTGTTTTCCCTTGTATTGTTTTCCTTCTTGCCTTACATGTTACATGCCTAACTGTAATTCTGCGCTTAATTGTTACCTGTTGGATAATTGTTCCCCCGTAAGATTGATGCTTCCCCTTTTTTTGGTCTAAATTATTCTTATTGTCAATTTCTGTGAAATCCTGGTTTGGTCATACTGAGTAGCAGTAAACTTATTGAGTTTTGTTGTTTATACGCCTCCCGGTTGCTTTGCTCTAAATTTCAAGTGTTGGTAAGGGCCTTGTGTGAATTTTATGAAATTTTTGTACACTATGTGGAATTTATTATGATATGGTGGGATGGGGTTGCACGTCGCAACAGGAGGAATAAGGGAGGATTTATTGGGAGGAATAAGGGTGAATATGATTATTCGGTGGGATTAGGTTGCATGCCACAACAGGAGGAATAAGGGTAGATTGAAACGGAGTAATAAGAGTGAATTATTATGTTGATATTGATATATGGTGGGATCGGGTTGAGCGCCGCAACATATATCTATATATATATATATATATATATATATATATATATATTGTTTACTTTTATTTTAATTGTTACGGAGGAATAAAGGAGGATTGGTGGGATCGGGTTGCGCGCCATAACATATATATATATATATATATACTTTTAATGTAATTGTTACGGAGGAATAAGGGAGGATAGGTGGGATCGGGATGCACGCTGCATCAATATATGTGTTTATTTATTCTTGATTCACTATGTAAGTTATTCGATATTTTTACATTTTTCCTAAGGATTGGATATAGCTGGATATTGATAAGACACTGAGGTTACGTATCTATTCTTGCAATTTACTACTTTTAAATTAATGTTCTTCCTTTTTGCCTTATTATTTATCGACTGTAGCATATATTGTGGGTGTCCCGCCGTAGCTTCATCACGCCTTCGTCGAGGTTAGGCTCGGCACTTACCAGTAAATAGGGTCGATTATAGTGATACTGCACTCTGCACTTCTTGTGCAGATTTCGGAGTAGGTTGTGACCGACTGAGAGACTTGGCTCAGGTTCACAGTTGGAGACCCAAGGTAGTCCTGCTGGCGTCCGCAGGCCCTGGCGTCCCCTTCTACATCTCTTTATTTCTGTTTTTCTTGCTTTCCAAAGACAGATGTAAATTTCTTTCAGACTCATGTTTGTAGAAAATCATAGTATGTTCGTGACACCAGGTTTCTGGGGAGGAGTATAATGTAAATGACTTCGAGGTTTATATATTTTACAGTTATTCCTCTTTGTTTTGTCTGATTACTGTTAATTACTAAAAATGGACTTAAATGGCTAAAAAATCTCTAACGTTGGCTTTCCTGGCAAGTGTGATGTTAGGCGTCATCACGATCCCGACGGTGAGAATTTCGGGTCGTAACAGAAGCTTTATGCAAAGTTCCCCAAGTGTGAGTTTTGGCTTGGTTCGGTAGCATTCTTGGGGCATGTGGTGTCTAGTGAGGGTATTCAGGTGGATCCGAAGAAGATAGAGGCGGTGCAGAGTTGTCCTAGACCATCCTCAGCTACGGAGATTAGGATCTTCCTTGGTTTGGCGGGTTACTACCGTCGCTTTGTGGAGGGATTTTCATCTACTGCTTCGCCGTTGACCAAATTGACACAAAAGGATGCTCCATTCAGACGAGTGTGAGGAGAGCTTTTAGAAGCTCAAGACTGCTTTGACCACAACTCCAGTGTTAGTCCTGCCATCAGCTTCAGGTTCTTATATCGTTTATTGTGATGCCTCGAGGATAGGCATTGGTTATGTTTTGATGCAGGGGGTAGGGTTATTGCATACGCCTAACGCCAGTTGAATACCCATGAGAAGAATTATTTGGTGCATGATCTTGAGTTAGCAACCATTGTTCACGCCTTGAAGATTTGGCGTCATTATTTGTATGGGGTGCATTGTGAGGTTTATACTGATCACCGGAGTCTGCAGCATCTGTTCAAGAAGAAGGATCTTAATTTGCATCAGCGAAGATGGTTGGAGCTTCTTAAGGACTATGATATCACTATTCTATACCATTCGGGGAAGGCCAATGTGGTGGTTGATGCTTTGTGTCGCCGGGAAGAGAGTTTGAGGAGTTTATCTTATCTTCTGGCAGCAGAGAGACCTTTAACATTGGATGTTCAGGCCTAAGCGAGCCAGCTTGTGAGATTGGATATTTCATAGCCTAGCCGGGTATTGGCGTGTGTAGTCTCCAAGTATTCTCTTTATGACCGTATCAAGGAGCGTCAATATGATGATCCACACTTGCTCGTTCTTCAGGACAGGGTCCGGTAGGGTGATTCTAGGGATGTGACTATTGGTGATGACGGTGTGATGAAGATGCAGGACCGGATATGTGTGCCTAATGTAGATGGTATTCGAGAGTTGATTCTTAAGGAGGCCCACAGCTCGCGGTATTCCATCCATCTGGGTGCCGTGAAGATGTACCAGGATTTGAGATAGCATTATTGGTGGAGGCGGAAGAAAAAAGATATAGTTGGGTTTGTAGATCGGTGTCTCAACTGTCAACAGGTTAAGTATGAACATCAGAGAACGGGTGGCTTGCTTCAGAGGTTAGATATTTCAGAGTGGAAGTGGGAGCGGATCACCATGGACTTTGCAGTTGGGCTTCCACGGACTTCGAGGAAGTTTGATGCTATTTGGGTTATTGTGGATCGGCTGACCAAGTTCGCGCACTTCATTCCTATTGGTACTACTTACACTTTAGAGCGGTTGGCTGAGATTTATATTCGAGAGATTGTTCGTCTGGATGGTGTCCCAGTTTTCTGATAGAGGTACTCAGTTCACATCGCAGTTTTGGAGGGCCGTGCAGCGAGAGTTGGGTACTCAGGTTGAGTTAAGCACATCTTTTCTCCCTCAGATGGATGGGCAGTCCAAGCGCACTATTTAGATATTGGAGGACATGTTGCACGCTTGTGTTATTGACTTTGGGGGTTCATGGGACCAGTTTCTTCCACTCGTGGAGTTTGCTTATAATAACAGTTATCAGTCGAGTATTCAGATGGCTCCGTATAAGTCTTTATATGGAAGGAGGTGTAGATCTCCGATTGGATGGTTTGAGTTGGGTGAGGCTAGGCTCTTGGGTACAAAATTTGTTCATGATGCTTTAGATAAGGTGAAATTGATTCAGGAGCGGCTTCGAACAGCGCAGTCTAGGCAGAAGAGTTATACGGACAGAAAGGTTTGTGATGTGTCATATATGATTGGGGAGAAGGTCTTGTTGAAAGTATCACCCATCAAGGGTTATGAGGTTTGGAAAGAGGGGCAAGTTGAGCCCCCGATTCATTGGTCCATTCGAGGTGCTTCAGAGGATGGGGGAGGTGGCTTATAAGCTTGCTTTGCCACCCAGTTTGTTGAGTGTGCATCTGGTATTTCATGTTTCCATGCTTCGGAAGTATGTTGGCGATTTTTCCCATGTATAGACTTTAGCACGGTTCAGTTGGAGGGTGATATGACTTATGATGTGGAACCAATGGCTATTTTGGATCGGTAGGTTCGAAGGTTGAGGTCAGAGGACATAGCTTCGGTAAAGGTGCAGCGGAGAGGGCAGCCTTTGGAGAAGGCCACCTGGGAGATCGAGCGGGAGATGCGGAGCAGATATCCACACCTATTTGAGACCCCAAGTATGTTTCTATACTCGTTCGAGGACGAACGTTTGTTTAATAGGGGTAGGATGTAACGACCCGGCCGGTCGTTCCGAGAGTTATAGCCCCGTTTCCCCTATTTCTGCTTCTTTATGTGTTATTCAGCTTTATTATGTTGCATCGGGTTGGTTGGTTCGAGTCTGGAGTGGTTTTGGAGTGGAATAAGACACTTAGTCTCTATTTTAGAAGGTTAAGTTGAAAAAAAATCAACTGGATGCTGACTTATGAGTAAACGATCTCGGATTAGGATTGTTATGGTTCGGATAGCCCCGCTAGGTGATTTTAGACTTAGGAGCGTGTTCGGAATGTAATTTGGAGGTCCGTGGTAGAATTAGGCTTGAATTAGCAAAATTAGAAATTTGGTGATTTCCGGTCGGCAGCGAAAAATTTGATATCGGAGTCGGAATGGAATTTCGGGAGTTGGCGTAGGTTCGTAATGTCATTTTTGACGTGTGTGCAAAATTTGAGGTTATTCGGGCGAGGTTTGGTGGGTTTCGGCATTGTTTGCGGAAATTGGAAGTTTAGAAATTCTTAGGCTTGAATCAGAGGTCGATGTGGTGTATTTAATGTCTTTTTGTGTGTTCCGAAGGGTCAAATTAGTTCGTATATTGTTATGTGACTCGTTGGTATGTTGGTTGAGGCCCCGAGGGCCTCAGGTGTGTTTCATATGGTTAGAGGATAGGTTTTTGTTGTTGAAGAGTTGCTGGAAAATCTGCTGGTGCAAATTCTTCTGGTGTTCCACACCTGTGGAAGGGGAGCGCAGGTGCAAAGGTCGCAGATACGGAATGGGATCGCAGATGCTGAAGTTTGGAAGGATTGCGTTGAGCGCAGGTGCGAAAGTTGGTCGCACCTTCGAGCCCGCAGGTGCGAGGGATAATGCGCAAGTGCGGAGTCTGGGCGGATAAGTGATTTCCGCATGTGCGGCGCTTGGACCGCAGTGCGGATACGAGAAAGTGGGTTGCAGGTGTGAGATGCCTGGGCAGAAGGTATATAATGAACACTTCACAAATTTTTAGTTATTCTCCACAATTTCTATTCGGATTTGGAGCTTTTTGGTGAGTTTTGAAGAGGGAATCAAGGGGGTTTTCATTGTGGTAAGTTACTTGAGCCTAATACTCGTGATTATGGTAATTTTCAGTTGTTTAAGCATGTAATTAGTGAATATTAGAACTGAAATTGAGGGGATTAGGGCTTGGGAATTGGAGAGTTCGATTTGGAGATTTGAGGGGTCAAATAAGGTCAGATTTTGATAAATTTTGTATGGTTAGACTCGTTATTGAATGGGCCTTCTAGTTTTGTAAATTTTGTCAAATTTTGAGACGTGGTCTCGGGGGCCCGGTTTGAGCCAAATTCGGTATTTTTACCTAATTTGATAGTTTTTAATGTGGATTTCATTCTATTAGCGTACATTGATGATAATATACTGATTTTTATTAGATTCGGAACATTTGGAGGCCGAGTCGAGAGGCAAGAGCATCGCGGTTTAGAGATTTTTCCGGTTTGAGGTAAGTAACGATTGTAAATCTAGTCCTGAGGGTATGAGACCCCGAATTTCATATCATTTTTACTATTTTTGAGGTGACACACTTACTAGCTTACGGGCGTGTAGGCATGCACCATTGGGGATTGTGACTTGGTCCGTCCCATAGCAACTGTAGAGTTGCATATTTTGTTTGAAGCTATATAGTAGCTATGTGTTTTAGAAAGATTTCTTATAACTTGGGTTGAATGCCATGTTTGGGCCTTGGGCCAGTACAGTTTGGACCCTCAAGGGTATTTTCATACTATCCTCTCACTGTTTGTGATTTGAAATCTACACTCAATCATGATTATACCTGTTTACTGCATAACTCAGTTTTATTACTCTGTTTTGATATACATAAATGATTGTTGAGTCCCCTGTTTTACTGAAATGCCCGAGTGGCTTGTGAGGTTTATGACTGGGTGAGGCCGAAGGTCTGATTTATGAGGATATTTATGGGATCGGGCTGCATGTCGCAGCATGTTTATTATATACTGAGGTCCTGAGTGATTGATGCCATGTTTTGGCTTGATATAGTGGGTTGAAGGAGCCCCTCCGGAGTCTGCACACACCCCTAGTGAGCGCAGGTACCTAGTGAGTGAGAGTGCCGAGTGATGAGTGATTTGGAGGCATGAGTGATGGTGAGGTATGCCCGAGGGGATGTTTATGAGTGACTGTGAGGCTTGCCCGAGGGGCTGTTTATGAGTGATATTTTGCCTGAGGGGCTGTCTATGACTTTATTATTTTAAATCTATTTTGCATTGAGCCTCTATTGAAACTGTTGAAAAATATCTATAAATGATTTCTACCGAAACTGGATTTCTACAAGATGATTTGGCTCAAACACTGATTTGAAAGCATGTTGTTTCACTGAGATTTCATACTATGATCTTTATGTGTTTTACTGCTCTCACTGCTGCTCAGCCTTTAATTATGGTTGTTACTTACTGAGTTGGCGTACTCACGTTACTTCCTGCACCTTGTGTGCAGATCCAGGTGTTACTGGACGTTCGAGCGAGTGTTGATACATCTGTCGCAGATCTTTGTTGGAGTTAGCAAGGTAGCTGCATGGTGATGCAACCATGCTCTTCTCCCTCCTATCTTCCTATAGCTATTTTATTGGATTTTCCCGACTGTATTGGTCTTAGTATTATCATACATGTATCGTAGACGCTCATGACTAGTGACACCCGATGTCGGGCTTTTATCTTCGCATTTTCCTTTGTTTTGGATTTCTTACGAAAGATTTATGGTTAAATAGCTTGAAAGTAGATTTTTGAAATAAAATATTGTGTATTTTGGGTAATGAGTCGGCTAGCCTAGTACCACGATAGGCGCCATCAGGACTTGATAGTTTGGTTCGTGACATCCAACTAGGAGAATAAACAACAAACAATTTAAAGTAGTTAGTTACAACAAATATTTTACTAAACTTAAAATCATAGTTACTGGCGGAAAGCTATTACTTATTTCTCTACAATTTTCTTTGGGATTGAGTTCGTTGTTGTTCCCATTTAAGTTATCTTCCTACCTTTTTTTATTTTTGGTTAGGATTTCTTAACGGTGTTATTTGTTTTTTTTGTGGGCAAAATTCTATGATTTACTCGGAGTTTATTTAATTGATATTTTAATTTGTAATTCAGCTTAAATTTACTCGAGATATTTTTATAAAGCGCCTCAGGATTTTAAAATTAAATTCACCATTTCAAAGTCGTCCTTAAAATTTGATCAATGTAAAAAATTTAATAATTCAAAACCATCATTTAAATGATAATATTGCAGTATTAAGAGCATATCTTCAAGAAGGTCTTTTCAACCTCGAAATCACATATTATTGTGATTTGAATGCTTTTTATTTTCCTAAAATACATCGTTTTCATGAATTTTTCGTTGCTCATATCTTGTGTACGCCACTGCATCCGAGTGCAAAAATTTCTGTTGTTTTAACGGATTGGTTGTTCTTGGAGTTATTCGGGAATTCGATGAATAACTTTTTCTGTGGAACCCCGCCACAAGAGAATCGATACTACTTCCCCATTTAGAGCTCGGTGCACTAAGCTCTCGCTATGAACGAGGTCTGAGGAAGGGTCGAATCACAAGGGTCTATTGTACGTAGTCTTACCCTGCATTTCTGCAAAAGGTTGTTTCCACGACTCGAACCCGTAACCTCCTGGTCACATGGAAACAACCTTACTAGTTACGTCAAGGCTCCCCTTCAACTTCCCCATTTAGAATTTACACGAAAGGGTACTGTTTTCGGATTGGGATATGACGCAAATGGCTATAAGATCCTTATGTTGGAGGATGAAAGTCAACCAAAATCCATTAAAATTCTCGCGCTACAAAGCGGTTCTTGGAGAAAGTTTGTACTATGCCATTTGCCCTATAATGCACTAAAAAGTGTGTTTACCTCTAAATGCGAGTAACAATTAAACTTGTAATGTGGTTTTAAGGATACGTAATCTGATTCAATACCAATTGATAAATGAAAGATTAAATAAATTAATTGAAAGGTAAAGGTAAATCAAACCGGTGTTCCAGTGATATATCGACCTCGATTATGAATAAGCTCGAGATCAGATATTGAGAACAATAAGAACAGTAGCAAGAATATAAGCAAGTAAAGAGCAGCGTATTATTATTTCTCAATGAATGTATATGATTACAAATGGACAGGGTTACTCATTATATAGTAGAGGAATCCTAAATAAGGTACAACTCTAATTTTCGGAAATAAAATCCATGATTGATGTAAATAAACGTTAGTGGTTCCGTCACTCCCGAGATTCTTGCCGAGATCTATGGTTGATCGCTGATATCTCGTTATTTCGTTGCTCGATGTTGGTCATACCCGATCTCGATCCTTCAGTCTTTGTATCTTTGAGCTTGAGCTCGCTTCATTATGAGCTCAATCTCGAGGCAGTCCCTCGATCCTATAAAATCAGACATACTCGATTTTAACAGTATACAGATAGTCTCCATGTTTCTTAGAATGAAATGATAAGAAACGATTTGAGCCTCGATTCTTTTACACCTCGATCATGATGTCGTCTTCATTATGTAAGAGATGTATGTGACTGAAACATCCCGTTGGTTCGGTTCCCCAAATCATCAATGCGTGTCAGTCGTCGGTCGGCCATTAGTTCCACCAAACCGTCGCCACAAGTCTATAAATATCACCTCCTTCATTGATTCAAATTTTACTTTTGCTTAGGTTAAAACTCTCAACTTTCTAACCCTTCTCATCTTCCTTTTATTGTTGTCGTTGTTCTCACTGGAGCCACCAATTATAAACCTATTTTCCACCTTCTTTGCATACACAAATGACGGAAACCTCCAAGACCGTGCCGCAGAAAGAAAAGGCTTCATCTTCCTCTTCCCGGCTGGCCGGTCATAAAACACTTGTAGAACCGCCCCCCATGAGTATGTTTCAGGCCCTTGCATTCTATAATCTGAGTTCTAAGTCGAGAACCCCTCATCGGTACCGGGCCGATGCGAACATGTGTCGATGTACATGTGTTCGATTATGAAGAGCCACATCGAGGACATGAATAAGGACTACAAATGGGGTTCTGAGGTAGTGGTGAGAATTCTTACCCCTGAAGAGAGCATCACCACACACGTGAAGGGGTTCTTAATTGTTTACACTTACCCCTTCACACTGGTCCCGTCGACCTCGTGATTTTTGACTTCTGCAGAAGATACGAAGTTACCCTTGTTTAGATTCACCCTTCACTATGGCGCATAGTAATCATGTTGCGCTTTTTCTCCAACGAGGCAGGGGGTTGGAGTTCACTCTGAACCACCTCATACGGTTGTACCGGTCTTGACTCTATCGAGGGCTGATTAAGCTTCAATGACGGGCAAAAAAGACCATATTCTCAAGCATCGACGAGGATAAGGATCGAGGTTGGATAAGCCGATTCATACGGATGAGGACCTGTGATATAATACCGGAGGATAAAATGTCATTCCCTAAGGAATGGAACCTCGATCATAAGTAAATTTTTGTATCTTGATTTTTAAGTTTCTTTAACTTTGCCTAATATATCCCTTTGGCATGTAGCTGCCTCTTGGATGCCTCAAGCGATGCCCAATCTCAAAGATTGGGTCCGAAAGTTATCCTCTACTTCTACTCGTGCTGAACGAGCATAGTGGGACTTGGCAAAGGGCAGGTGGGAGGCCAAGAACCTTGGTAAGGATCTCCCTATTTGTATCCTGAAGTAACTTCATGTTATGTTCATTACTAATCTTCCTTCATGCAGGTCTGACCAAAGATGTCATTCTGAGGCCTCCAGGTGAAAGAGGAGAAGCCAAGTCCCTGGTTTCAAAGCCGGAAAAGGATAACAAGACAAAGGATTCCTCGCAGTACTAGGTCCTCAAACCCAAACCTCGAAGGGTGAGGAGAAAAACGGTCACTCTCTCGGCGGACACGTTCCAAAAATTGAGAGATGAAGATGAAGAAGAAGAAGAAGAAGAAGAAGAAGAAGATACTTCGGAGCTGAGGGTCTTCCCCAGGAAGCCATCGAAATCACCACTCCTTCCAAGCTTCCACCTGCTGTAACTAAGCCTCGTATCGAGGAGTCTTTGAAGAAAAATTCGGGTATGAATCCCGAATCTCCAGAGGTCGAGATTGTTTCTCGATCAACAACTTCTACTCCGGGTGGGGTCGGTTCTGAAACACAAAAAATCAGACAGAGTGCTCCGAGCGACTCGCTTGGGGCCATGACAATAGGTCAACTGCCTTCGTTGCCGGGTTTTTTTGAAGACGCAATAAGGGAGGCCCGAGGGTTGAAGACTCCCGAGATTGGCAGAGGTTCTAGCGTAGGTGATCCTTTCCAGTATTGCTTCGTGGGTGTCGATGATGCCTCCGACATCAATGATGCTTCCATCCTTATGGCAGAAGCCCATCATCTCTTTTCTCGGGTAAGTACCAGTTGCTTGTTGGTTATTTTCCTTCACCTTTTTCTTTATAAATCTAACTTGTGCTTTCTTCCTTGTATAGGCTTTAGCTAAGTTCCAAGTTGACCTTAGTCAGTGTGAGACCGAACTCCAGAAGGTCTTGGAAGAGAGAAATTCCTTGAAGATACTTTGTGGCCAAAAAAACGAGGTCATAAAGGACCATCAAGCGGACCTGGCCAAGGTTCGTGAAGAGGAGGCCGAATTAGAGAAGCAGGTAACCACCCTTCTGATAAAGTACGAAATCAACTCAACTGTGAAAGCTAATACATCACTATCTCAGCTACAATAGAAGGTAGAAAAGATCGAGGTGCTCCAGAAAGAGGTCGATCAGGTCAAGGCCAATTGTGATCGGTGGAAAGAGAACATGGACCGCCTAGATGTGGAAAAGGAGGCAGCCTTGGCCAAACTATCTTCAGCTGAGGCCCAACTTTGAAGCTTAAAAGAGAAAATCTCGGCCCTGGCCAAGAGGGTCGAAGAACTTGAAGTCGGTCTTGCTGAGGCCAAGGAGGAGATTGAGAAGACCAAGGTCATGGAGGATAAGTCTATTGCCATGTACCAGGGCTGATGCCGAGGCTGTTCAAATACAGCTAAGGGAGGCTTCCTACCGGGAGCAGTGGAGCAATGATTTGGCAAAGTGCCAATCCCGGAGGAAAACCCTCGAGGAAATTCATGCTCGAGGTTTTGATTTTTTTGAGGAAATCTCTCAGGCTAAAGAACTTGAAGCCGAAGCCAAGCAGCTTGCCTCTTTCGATGATAAGTATGATGATGAAGAGGGTAGCCGAAGTGGGTCCAATGGAGGGCCTGAAGAAGAAGTTTCTCCTGGAGAAGCTTCTCGAGAAGCAGTCAATCCCGAGGAGACTAGCCCCGATCATAGTTAGATTTTAGCTTCTTTTTTATTTTGCAAGACCTGGATTGGTCTCTTGTACCTATTTTTTGATATATAATAGAAAGAATTTTTCTTCGAAGGCCTTCATAGATTTCAAGTCCGAATGTGTTTTTGTCTTTATTAAAAATTTTGTAAATTTTCATTGTTGTAATTCAGTTCGTAGCCAAAGTAAACCCTCAAGTTTTTTTGTTTATACGAGGTTAAGTCCCCGAGCTCAGAAATTCACTTGAGACTTTATCTGGGGGGTAGCTTGGTCGAACCCATAAATGTATTATTTTTATAACTAAGTTCGAATGGATCTCGAACTTTGTAATAAAGAAATCCCTTAGGTTTTTATCAAATGATGGGTAAGTTTTAAGTTTACAATAATATACCCCTTAAAGTTTTTTGATGAATCCTTGAGCTATAACTGACTTTATTTGGGATCGGAATAGCGGAACCGTTGGGTCCTGATCGAGTGAGAATGAGGTCTCGAAGTCTAATTGTATTGGCCCTTAGGCTCTTTTACATCGGGCCAATTTGGCCTCAGAATATGGCTATTATTTTCCCCTGTTTGGTTAAAAGACTTAGTGAAAATTTCTTTATGCCTTAGCATATGTTTTTATACCCATTGGGTTTTTGAGGGTCCGATATCATCGAAGACTTTTAGTTATTCGAGGGTTGATTTTATCGAAGCTCTTTTTTATTTTCTTTGCCGAGGGTAACCTTTTCAAAAAGGTTTTTCAAAGTATTTGAAGGCCTTCTGTTTATTGCAGAATTCAGACGCCTCCGAGCCGCATTATTTTGGCCGTAGACTTTAATATGGCTGCAGCCTTTAATGTGGCCGTAGCCTTCGGGTATGTCCCTTGGAATTATTTCCCGATAACATTTAGAACTTGTTCGAAATGTTAGCCCCTGAGTATGATGGCCTTGGCCTATATATTGAGGGGTGCCTCTTTAAGGTCTTGTGACTTTGAATTTAGGTAACTCGGGTATGCAGTCCCCTAGTGTTCGAAGTATATTTGTGCTTGGCCCTTGATCCATTTACCACAAGTGTTAGTTTTGCATAATAGATCAGAATCATAAGTATGCGATTTGTATAGTAGAGAAAATGCTTCGAAATACGAAATGTTCAAAAAAAGAATGCTTCTTTGAATAATTCATACATGCGTACATGTCTTGTTGTCGGGTCTCGGCTAATCTATATGGACACGGTTCATGTTTTACCCATTACAAATTTTTCCTATCGAGGCCCATCGACACGAGGTACATTTCCCCAACACAAAACATCTGAGGGTGATTCCCCATAGTATTCGAGGTTGATTGCAAAGAAGCCTTGGATACTGTTGAATTATCCCCAGGTAGCACATAGTTGTTGCCTCGTTAAAAACCTTGCCGAAAAAATTCATTTGGGATCAAAACTGATCTAAGGGAAAAAGAGTGCAACGCGTACTTTAAAACCTGAGGTCTCGATGTCTTAGGTCAAACTCACGTAATGAGTTAGTTCTGAATATGTATATAAACGAAATAAAAAAGAAAGTCATACCTTAGCAATAGTATCGCTTAAGAAGTGATATGTTCTAGTTACTAGATAGTGGTTCGTTGTTCATTATTCTGAGTTTGTAAGATCCTTTCCTGACTATGTCGAGGAATTGGTAAGGTCCTTCCCAATTAGGGATGAGTTTCCCTTCATTAGGATCTCGAGTATTGATGGTGACTTTTCTTAGGACTAAGTCCCCGACTCTGAAGTGTCGAAGGTTGATTCTTCTGTTGTAGTACCTTTCGATTCGTCGCTTTTGTGCTGCCATTCGAATGAGTGCAGCTTCTCATTTTTCATCCAATGACTCGAGGCTGGTATTCATGGCCACGTGGTTTGATTCCTCTGTTGCATGTCAAAACATGGCGTTGGGCTCTCCGACTTCGACCAGTATCAAGGCTTCGGAGCCATATACTAAGGAAAATGGAGTTGCTCATGTACAGGACTTCGATGTTGTTCGATATGCCCATAGGACCTCCGGCAATACTTCCCTCCACTTCCCTTTGGCTTCTTTTAGCCTTTTTTCAAGTTTTGGATGATAGTCATGTTCGTTGATTTGGCCTGCCCATTTCCACTAAGATGATACAGTGTTAATAGTATCCTATTTATTTATGATCTTCGAGAAATTTCGTTACTTTGTTGCCGATGAACTGTTTGCCATTGTACATACTATTTATGCGGATATCCCAAATCGACATGCGATGTGATCCCATATGAAATCTATCACTTCCTTTTCCCTAACTTTTTCGAAGGCCTATTCTTCAACCCATTTAGAGAAATAGTCAGTCATAAATAAAATGAACTTAGATTTACCTGGGGCCGATGGTAGAGGGCCAACGGTGTCCCTTACCCATTTCATGAATGGCCATGGGGATAGGACCGAGTGAAGTTGTTCGTTGAGCTGGTGGATCATCGGTGCAAACCTTTGGCATTTATCGCATCTTCGACCGAACTCCTTAGATTCTTTTTCCATGATATCCCAATACCTTCTCTGACGACCTTTCAAACTAGTGAATCGGCGCCAGAATGGTTCCCACAAGTGCCTTCGTGGATTTCTCGCAAAACATAGTCAGTATCTCCTAGTCTCAAGCACACTGCCAATGGACCATCGAGCGTCCTTCTGTATAATGTTCCGTCCTCGTCTAATGTAAAACGGGTAGCTTTAGTCCGTCAGGTCCTCGACTCTTTCGGATCCGATGGAAGATTTCCATTCTTCAGGTACTCGATATATTTATTTTTAGAGTCCCAGGTTAATCTTGTAGAATTTATTTCAGCATGTCCCCTCGATCACAGACCTCGAGAGTTAGACGACAGTCCCCGAGCTGATCTCATCTTCTTCGACCGATGACCCCAAATTGTCAAGTGCATCGTCCTTAGTGTTTTGTTCTCGAGGTATATGTTGTAGACTCCACTCTTTAAAACGATGCAAGGTTACTTGCAATTTATCTAAGTACCTTTGCATCTTATCCTCTCGAACTTTGAAGGTTCCGTTTACCTGCTTAACTACCAACAGAGAGTCGCATTTAGCTTCGATGACCTCCGCTCCCAAGCTTTTATCTAGCTCGAGACCTTCAATCATGGCCTCATACTCGGCCTCGTTGTTAGAAAATTTGGAAGTTTTAATAGATTGTCTGCCATTCGAATGAGTGCAGCTTCTCATTTTTCATCCAACAACTCAAGGCTGGTATTCATGGCCACGTGGTTTGATTCCTCTGTTGCATGTCGAAACCTGGCGTTGGGCTCTCCGACTTCGACCGGTATCAAGGCTTCGGAGCCCTATACTAAGGAAAATGGAGTGGTTCATGTACTGGACTTCGATGTCGTTCGATATGCCCATAGGACCTCGGGCAATATTTCCCTCCACTTCCCTTTGGCTTCTTTTAGCCTTTTTTTTCAAGTTTTGGATGATAGTCATGTTCGTTGATTTGGCCTGCCCATTTCCACTAGGGTGATACAGTGTTGATAGTATCCTCTTTATTTATGATCTTCGAGGAATTTCGTTACTTTGTTGCCGATGAACTGTTTGCCATTGTCACATACTATTTATGTGGATATCCCAAATTGACATGCGATGTGATCCCATATGAAATCTATCACTTCCTTTTCCCTAACTTTTTCAACGGCCTATGCTTCAACCCATTTAGAGAAATAGTCAGTCATAAATAAAATGAACTTAGATTTACCTGGGGCCGATGGTAGAGGGCCAACGGTGTCCCTTACCCATTTCATGAATAGCCATGGGGATAGGACCGAGTGAAGTTGTTCGTTGGGCTCGTGGATCATCGGTGCAAACCTTTGGCATTTATCGCATCTTCGACCGAACTCCTTAGATTCTTTTTCCATGCTATCCCAATACCTTCTCTGACGACCTTTCAAACTAGTGAATCGGCGCCAGAATGGTTCCCACAAGTGCCTTCGTGGATTTCTCGCAAAACATAGTCAGTATCTCCTAGTCTCAAGCACACTGCCAATGGACCATCGAGCGTCCTTTTGTATAATTTTTCGTCCTCGTCTAATGTAAAACGGGTAGCTTTAGTCCGTCAGGTCCTCGACTCTTTAGGATCCGATGGAAGATTTCCATTCTTCAAGTACTCGATGTATTTATTTTTCCAGTCCCAGGTTAATCTTGTAGAATTTATTTCAGCATGTCCTTCCTCGATCACAGACCTCGAGACTTAGACGACAGTCCCCGAGCTGATCTCATCTTTTTCGAACGATGACCCCAAATTGGCAAGTGCATCGTCCTCAGTGTTTCGTTCTCGAGGTATATGTTGTAGAGTCCACTCTTTAAAACGGTGCAAGGTTACTTGCAATTTATCTAATTACCTTTGCATCTTATCCTCTCGAACTTTGAAGGTTCCATTTACCTGCTTAACTACCAATAGAGAGTCGCATTTAGCTTCGATGACCTCCGCTCCCAAGCTTTTAGCTAGCTCAAGACCTTCAATCATGGCCTCATACTCAGCCTCGTTGTTAGAAAATTTGGAAGTTTTAATAGATTTTCTAATAATAATTCCCATGGGTGGTTTCAAAAAAATGCCGAGCTCGGACCCTTTCACATTCGAGGCACCGTCCCTGAAGAGGGTCCATACCCCCGATGATGTACCTGATTTTATTAGAAGTTCCTTCTCCACTTCAGGAACGAGGGTTGGCATAAACTCGGCCACAAAGTCCGCCAAATTTTGAGACTTGATGGCCGTTCGGGGATGATATTCGATATCGTACCCGCTGAGTTCGACAGCCTATTTGGGAAATCGGCTAGATAATTTAGGCTTGTGCAAAACATTTCGGAGTGGATAAGTGGTTATCACGAATATGGGGTGACACTGTAAATAAGGCTTTAATATTCTAGATGCGCTTGTTAATGCAAGTTCCAATTTCTCTAAGTGTGGATACCTAGTTTCAGCATCTCCTAAGGTTCGACTTACGTAATAAACAGGAAACTGCATACCTTGCTCTTCTCGAACCAGAACACCACTTACCGCTATCTTGGACACCGCCAAGTATAAGAAAAGCTTCTCATCTGCCTTCGGAGAGTGGAGCAGAGGTGGGCTCGATAAGTATCGTTTCAATTCCTCCAATGCCTATTGACATTCCGGAGTCCATGCGAAGTCGTTTTTCTTTTGAGTAAGGAGAAAAACCTGTGGCTCCGATCCGATGACCTCGAAATGAATTTACCCAAGGCAGCTATCCATCCCGTTAACCTTTGTACGACTTTTACAATGTATGCGATGGTGATGTCCTCGACGGCCTTAATCTTATCGGGGTTGATTTCGATTCCCTGATTTGACACCATGAAGCCGAGGAATTTTCCCGAACCGACCCCGAAAGCACACTTCTCGGGGTTGAGCTTCATGTTGTACTTCCTCAAGATTTCAAATGTTTCCTGCAAATGAGTCAAATGGTCCTCTGTGTGCAGGGACTTAACTAACATATCATCAATGTAAACTTTCATTAATTTACTTATTTGTTCTTCGAACATGTTGTTAACTAGGCGTTGATATGTAGCTCCTGCATTGTTTAACCCAAAGAGCAGTACATTATAACAATAGGTCTCATACTTAGTGATAAAGAAGTCTTTTCTTGGTCTTCTGGGTCCATCTAGATTTGATTGTACCCAGAATAGGCGTCGAGAAAGGTAAGAATCTCGTGGCCGGCCGTGGCATCGATCATGCGATTGATGTTAGGCAATGGAAAAGAGTCTTTCAAACATGCTTTGTTCAAGTCCTTATAGTCAACACACATTCTGATTTTGTTCCCCTTTTTGTGAACTACGACTACATTAGCTAACCATTAGGGATATTTTACCTCCCGAATAGATCCTATTTTGAGAAGTTTTGTTACCTCGTCCTTTACGAAGGCATGTTTTACCTCGGACTGGGATCTTCTCTTTTGTTTTATTGGTTAGAACTAGGGGTCCAGGCTCAGTCGATAAGTTGTTATCTCCAGTGGGATTCATGTCATGTCTAAATGGGACCACGCAAAGCAATTCATGTTATCAATAAGGAATTGAATGAGTTTTTTCCTGAGTTCGGGGGTTAACCCCGTTCCCGGATATACCTTTCATTCGGGCAGATACTCGATTAGTATCACCTGTTCCAGCTCCTCGATTGTTGACTTGGTTGCATCTGACTCTTCGGGAACAACAAAAGTTTGAGGAGTTAGGAAATCCTCTTCTTCTTCTTCCACTACCTGTTTCTCTAATTCAGTCGAGGCTGGGGACGGTGATTGCTATTTGGCCGTCTGCTTATCTTTGGCACTCGATTTTTCTGAAGTCGAAGGTATTGATATCAGCGTCACCTCATCGACCGCAAACATTTCTTTTGCAGCATGTTGTTCCCCATAAACTGTTTTCATACCATCTGTTGTCAGAAACTTCATCATTTGGTGAAGGGTCGATGGTACTGCCCTCATGTTGTGGATCCAAGTCCTTCCTAGCAGTGCATTATATCTCATGTCGCCTTCAATGACATGGAATTTTGTATCTTGGATGGTCCCGGCCACATATACTAGTAGGATTATCTCCCCCTTTGTTGTTTCACTAGCCATGTTGAAGTCGTATAGGACTCGAGATACAGGTACAATTTGGTCCAGCAGGCCGAGCTGATCTATGACCCTCGATCTGATGATGTTTGTCGAGCTACATGGATCCACTAGAACACGATTAACTTGAATTTTATTCAACAAAATAGAAATTTCCAAGGCGTCGTTGTGCGGCTGAGAAATGCCTTCTGCTTCTTCGTCGTTGAATGATAAAGTGCCTTCGGGCACATAGTCTCGAGTTTATTTCTCTCTAGTGATAGACACCTTAGTGCGTTTGAATATAGGTCCTTGCTGGACGTCGACCCCGCTAACGATCATGTGAATAACATGCTAAGGTTCTTCTTGCTCGTTCTTTCTGTTGGCTTCTCTTTCTTTGAAGTGATTTTTAGCTCAATCACTGAGGAAATCTCGAAGATGGCCTTCGTTGAATAGTCGAGCTACTTCCTCCCTCAGCTTCCTGCAGTCTTCGGTCCTATGGCCATGTGTGCCATGATATTTACACATTAAATTTGGGTTCCTTTGAGAGGGATCAGTCTGTGTCGGTTTGGAACACCTAGCATCTTTGATCCTTCCGATAGTCGAGACAATCCCCGACGCATCGATGTTGAAATTGTACTCCGATAGCTGAGGTGCTTCTATGGGATCTACATATTTATAGAAGCCAGTTTTACTCATAAGTGCCTGAGGATTTTTCCCTCGGTCACTCCTTCGATCCTTCTGGCAGAGTTGCGTCCAAGACCGTTATTCCTCCGTTCTACAATATATGGTTGGTACCGATCTTTATTCGGCCTTGATTCTCTATCAACAGCCCTCTGACTTTTACCAGTCGAACGATTTTGATGCACTGAGCCTGAAGGGATCCCAATTGGTCATCCTCGACCTTGATCTTCGATTGACATCGGTTGTGAACATCTTCCCAAGTTACAACTGGGTACTCGATCAAATTCTTTTTCAACTGGCGTGACGCTATCGAGCTCCGTTCATTCAATCCTTGGGTGAAATCCTAAACAGCCCAATCATCAGAGACTGGTGGTAGCTCCATGCGCTCCATTTGGAATTGAGATACAAACTCCCTTAGCATTTCGTTATCCCTCTGTTTCACTTTGAAGAGGTCTGATTTTCTTGTTGCAACCTTTATGGCCCCAGCGTGTGCCTTTACGAATGAATCCGCCAACATGGAGAATGAATCGATAGAATTCAGTGGCAAGTTGTGATACCAAATCATGGCTCCCTTCGACAGGGTCTCTCCGAACTTCTTCAGCAATATAGACTCGATTTCATCATCCTCCAAATCATTACCTTTTATGGCGCACGTATAAGAACTAGCGTGCTCATTGGGGTCATAAGTCCCATTGTATTTAGGTACATCGGGCATACGGAACTTCTTTGGGATGGGCTTTGGAGCTTTCAGCATCGGAAAAGGCTTCTCTTCATCACGAGACTAATCGGATCTGTCGTAGACACCCGAGAGATCTTCACAAGGCAGGCTAAAATAAAAGACTAAGAGGCGCTGCAAGCGAGCAAAGAGTTATGGTTTCATTTCTTTGTTGAGATTGAAGTCACGCTCGGAGGGAATGGTTTTTGCACAAACTTCTTGGTATCCATTCCTTTTAGATTGATGGTGCCCCCGGTATCTGGTCAACTCGGGAATTTAGGTTTCCACCTTCTTATTATTGGCCTCAATTTTCTTCTCTCCCGATTCTATTCACTTAGTGATCTCCTCGAGCATCCTCATTATGGAAGGATCGATTGTCGAGGTATTATCACCAGATCTTTCAGGCACCTGCTCGGTACGGCGAGTAACCTCCTGTTCGACCCTACTTGGTGCTTTCTGTTGATTCTGCAACTGAGCAATGGCGTTTTTTTGAGCTTGAAGCATTTCAAATATTACTTAGAGACTGACTCCTTCGTCTCATCCGCCCTGTGTACCTCGACCGTCAGTTCGACCCTCTCTGCGTACACTTCTTTCGAGGTCTGCGCCTAAATCTTCATTCAGAGCAACATGCGAACTGACATCAACCGGATTGACGGGCAGTTCACCTCCGAGATCAGCCTGTGGCACCTTGATTCCTGGAGCGATAACATTCTCGTTTTCTCCATGGAGTCTAAGGCCATCGTCGCTGTGTGTAGATGTATTTTGTGAGTTTGACATGATTCAACCTGAAAACAAAAATTCTTGACAAGAACAAGTGTAAAATAGTGTGTTTTACCATAATTAGCACTGAACAATCACTATTATCCTTAGCCCCACGATGGGCTCCCAACTGTTTACCTCGAAATACGAGTAACAATTAAACTTGTAATGTGATTTTAAGGATACGTGATCTGATTCAATACCAATTGATAAATGACAGATTAAATAAATGAATTGAACGGTAAAGATAAATCAAATCGGTGTTGCAGTGATATATCGACCTCGATTATGAACAAGCTCGAGATCGGATATTGAGAACAATAAGAACAATAGAATATAAGCAAGTAAAGAGCAGTGTATTATTATTTCTCAGTGAATGTATATGATTACAAATGGACAGGGTTCCTTTTTATATAGTATAGCAATCCTAATTAAGGTACAACTCTATTAAAAAATCCATGATTGATGTCAATAACCGTTAGTGGTTCTGTCACTCCTGAGATTCCCGTTGGGATCTATGGTCGATCGCCGATATCTCGCTATTTCGTTGCTCGATGTTGGTCATACCCAATCTCGAGCCTTCGGTCTTCGTATCTTTGAGCTCGAGCTCGCTTCATTATGAGCTCAATCTCGAGGCAGTCCCTCGAGCCCATAAAATCGGACATACTCGATTTTAACCGTATACAAAGTGTATATCCTTAGATGTGAGTTCTTGCTAAATTCCTTCTTTTTATAGGTGCAATCAAATATAAGATAAAAAGTTCCTTTAATATTTGTGTTTGAGACTAAAAGTGGTACATTCTGGAAAATGTGATGGACTAACAATACTTAGAGCATACTTAAGGGACTACTTTGAACTTATACTCAAACATCAAGGGCCATTTTTGTCATTTTCTGCTGACTCATACCTCTCATAAAACTTATACTCCCTCCGTTTCAAATTTATGTGAACTCATTTGATTGGATATGGAGTTTAAGAAAAGAGAGAAGAGTTTTGAACTTGTGGTGTAAAATGAGGCACGTATTTTTTATGTGGCTATAAATAAGAAAAGGCCCAAAATAGTCCAGTATTTTTGGACTTTAACACAAACTAGTCCTATTTCTTTCACATGGAGTACTAATAGTCCACATTCTTTACTAGTGGTACACTTTTAGTCTCCATGTTTGATTTAAAAAAAGTATCTTCCGGAAAATATTTTTTAATTTTCTCATGTTTGGTTGGTTTAAATGTTTTAGAAAATATTTTTCGCATGAACTCATTTTCCTCCAATTGAAGGAAAATATTTTCCCTGTCAAGAGAAGAAAAAAAATTTCAAAATATTTCTTCAACCTTCCACACCCTTTTCTTCAAACTTTTCTTCATTGTTTACATTTTTAAGCCATATAAATATATTATACATTTATTATACATAATTATACACATATAATAAATAAAATAAACATATATTATTCCTGCACTAGCTATTTTCAGTTGAAGTAGTTAGGTTGACGGCTATTTGGGTTAATTATTCTTCTTTTTATGATGTAGAAAAAGTATTTTCTTTCATTTCAACAAAATGAGTACTTTTTTTATATTGTAAAAAGAATAGTTTCTTTTTCAACCAAAAAAAGAGTATTTTCTTTTTAGTTGTGTAACATAAACTTCAATGTTGTTTTTGCGAGAAAAGGTAAAGCAACACATTAGTCCTTTGGGTTTGTGTAAATTTTTAAAAGAATAATTAAATTCTTGAAGAAAATAAAGTCTTGAAAATGTTGGGTAATTGGGGTTGGGGGAGGGGAGGGGGAAGGGGAGCACGGAAAACATGAGGATTTGGGAGAAGGGGGAGGGATAAGAAAAGTAGCATAAAAATTTCTAAAAAATATTTTTTACTCTCTAAAAAGCCATTAGAAAAAAAAAATTGGGAAAAGTTTTTCACTCCCCAACCAAACAAGGAAAAATAAATGAAAACAACTCATTTTCTAGAAGAATATTTTCCTATGGAAATTATTTTTTTCCATATCAAATATGGAGACTTAAAGTGTACCACTTTATTAAAGAACGTGGACTATTAGTGCTCCATGTGAAAGAAATAGGATTAGTTTGATTTAAAGTCCAAAGTAACTGGACGATTTTGGGTCTTTTCTCGGCTATAAATCATTGCATAAAAATAATTTTTTTCTATATATGGAAATTGGTCTTTTTTTTTGGCATGGACTAAAAAGGAAATAGGTTTATATAAATTGAAACGTGTATAAGTTTTTAGCAATAAAATGTCCCGTCCGCTATGAGAAACCATCTCCAGTATTTTTTATTTTTTATTTATTTCAGGTAACTATTTAACTAATCTATTAATATTCCAATTATGAGGAAGATATATATTGAGGCATTGAATATTCCCGAATTCGGTGCTTGATTGTTTAGTTTTTGCTCAATTTCATCTGAAAGTATGCTCCTTTTGTTCCTCTCAAATTCTGAATTGTGCATTGTTGCTTTTGTGGTTCAGGATTTATGGTTTTGAGTTTGTACTTAGAAGCAAAAACGGAATGAGGATAGTTTTAGTAGTGCATATGTTGGTGTTAGGATATACTATAAGCCATGCGTATTGTCATAGTATTCTTTATGGAATAATTATTTATTTATTTGTTTAAATTCAATAAAGTTTCATTTTAAATAGATCATGTATTGGTTTGTGTGTCTATTGCTTACATAGTGGATGATTTAGTGTATAGAGTCTAGCTTATACACGGAAGATTAAATCATCGGTTCTTGTAAGTCATAAAGTTAATGTTCACAATCTAATGATGGAATTGGACAAACCATCGGAATGGTTGTAGCACAAGATTAATTGTAATTTATCTTGATTATGGGAATAGTCTAATTCCAACTTCTTGTGCTAGTACATTTTATATGTATTGAACGGATCAAGTAGAGATAA